>JAXQQM020083315.1:0-204331 GCA_034641835.2 Pinus albicaulis | reverse complement strand
TCTATGCCATCCTTCTTAGCAAGCATGAGAAAATACTGAAACTTGTTATTAGCAAAAGAAATTGCTAAGTAATATGCTTCCAGGAAATCATAGATTGGATCGTGAAATTTGAAACAATCCTCTTGAAAACCCCACAATCGTTGAAAATATGAATTTTCAACTATAAGCATAGGGTTAGGATGAGAATTTCGTGAGGGAAAATGGATTTGATCATATTCAGCAGGCATGCTAAGACAGTGAGGACCTAGCATAATCATAAATAAAGGATGAAGTGCCTCAACCGCTTTACAATTACCCAAACAACGAGATTTTGAACTATAAAGATCAAAGGATGTAAAACAATTTTCATTTCATGTGTCGATGGGAAAATGGTAAGTTGAATAAAAATCATTAGAGCCATAATCATGATCATATGGGCTGATTAAAGCATCAAAGTCCTAGTTAGTAGTTAACAAAGTGTTGTAGCTACTACAACCACCCTCCAAATTTTTTCCCATGCTTAGGTTTTGAAGCTTCCTTTTGTCCATAGAAGCTCATAATTCACTCTAGTCAAGTATTAATTATTTATAAAAGAATTATCATTTCATTCAAAGCTTGTGATGCCTTGTTTTGATCTAGATCACAACCTTTTCAGTCACAAGTCATCTTCTACCTTGAATTTGCAACTTTGTCAATATTCTTTTCAGATTTTACACAATCTTGGAAGGCAAGCACACCTTGAGGAACTAAATTGTGCAGTTTTTGGAGGTAGGCCAACCTTGAGCTTAGAAACTGTGCAATCCTAAGGGGAAGGCTAGCCTTGAGCTTAGAAGCTGCACAATCCTGAGGGGTAGGCCTACCTTGAGCTCAAAAATTAAGTAGAAGCTTCCATGCCCTCAGAAATTACGCAATGCAATAAGCCAAGGAGTTGCCTAGTTCCTTGTGATTTGGAATTGCGCAATCCTACCTGGAAGTGTGAGAAGAGAGTTTCTAGAAAAATTAAAAAATAAAAAAGTAGAAAAAACAACTCCTAGAAAATAGGTATTGGATTATCAGTTTCGTAAAGTTTGACACATTTTGTTATTTTTGACCATTCTACCATGTGTCACCCTTCCTTGTTTTTAGGTATGTTTATCATAAACCATAGCTAGCAGATATGTTGGAGATGGGATCCACTCGAAGAAAGCGACAAGGAAACACTCTACAGATCAAGGAGCGGAGCGTGCAATGCAAAGTCTATTTTGAGTCATAAGGTCTTTGGGGTGGGTCAAAACCCCCTATTATTTAATGGTATGGGATTATTTTGTGAACGTTGGAGTCCGCCCATGGTTTTGGACCACAGTATTGTAATTTCCAAACCTATATAAGGATTCTAGATAGAAGTCATAGGTAGACGTGAAAAGAAGGCAAGTAAGCTTAATTGATAGATCTTATGAGATTCACTTGGATGTAAGATTGTTTTGAGTTAGATTCTATGTATTGGGTTAGAGAAAAGGCTCATGCAGTTGTGTGCGCAGATACCTTAGGAAGTCTGTAGCTGTGTGCGTAGGGTGGGACTGAATGTATGAGAAGGATCTGACTATTAATGAAAGAACTGTTGGACAGATCTGAGTTACATTGATGTGTTTTGATTTTACTTATTGTTTGTCAATATTTGTGCTAAATAAGGGTTTTGATTTGTAATTGAATAACACAGTCTTGTTTATGCTTATTTAATTTGTTTAATGCATGAATAAGTAAGATCGCGTAGCCTGTTAGTGAGTTAAACATATGTATTGAACACCACTTGTATTATTGATAGATCTCAACTGCGAAGCTATGTTAAGAAGGAAAATCCCTAAATCCACAATCCTCTATCCCTCTGGATGTAGAAACCTGGTTCTAGCATCCCCTTATATTGCCTCGAGTGAGACTTCGGTCTGCGCAAGCAGATCATTGCCGAAAGGGCCGGTAATAGTGGTTTTTGTTGGATGACACAATCACTTTGAACCTAGGTTTACGCCTGATATGATTAAGGTATGTTAGTAATGTTGTGCTAATTCCTCTTTCAAACTTTAAAACAAATGTTTTACATGTGCTTAAGGGTTCAAGGTCTTTTGCAAGTTACTGAGTCTCATGAGTGATTTTTATGTTAATTTTATGAAAATTTTAATATAAAACAAATGATGAACAACAACAATAAAAGGTACATTACATCACCATACAACACATCAAAACATCAACACAGGGATTTGATGAAGGAGTTCACCCCTCCTGGGTTACATCTCCTTGGTCCAACTTCCATGTCTTGGGCCTCTATATTATGCTAGAATTTGCAAAATGTTGTGTTTACAATGCTTTTCTACTCCTGAAAGTTGTTTCATTGAGTCCAAAACACTAAAAAAGGGTACCTTAGCCTCCTTTTGCTCCTGATTTAGTAGAAAACTGAATGAGTTATGGCCTGACCTAATTTTCCCTCAATTTTCTCCACAATTCGCACAAAATCCGGGTTGTTCCTAAAAATCCACCCAGAATTTGGAAAACTGTCCTACAATTTCACAGACTGGCGACGCAAATCGCGGGACAATTAATTTTTCTAATAATGCCTTTAAACTGGATTAGCCCTAACAAATGTACATTAAGTGTTAATTAACTGATATTATGGTTTGAATTGTGTGCTTATGGATTAGCGCTAATAACACCATTACCCGTTAAGTAAAAATGGATTAAGTTTTTAATTGCGCTTATGGGTTAGTGCTCCACTTTCAGTCCTAGGTTTGGTCACATGCTTTGGGGGCTGCCCCCCTCTCCCGCCAACGATTCCTTCATTAAAATTAAAATATATGCAACTTTGTATATGGGTAAGCAACACAGTGTAGGGGAGTTAGTAACGGTGCATGTTAGTTGGGTAGAGGTCTTGTGTTCGACCCCCGCCCGGTCCCTCTGGTCCTTAACCGTAATTTTGTACTGCCATGAGGGGGACACGTGGTGGCTCTAGGCTGAGCCACGTGCCTCCTCCTCATTGGCCTCACCACAACCAATAGAAACCTACCAATACACAATGATGAGCACCAACCACCACATGCCACATGGCAACCAATAATTCATCGGAGAGATGGGTTGACCAACCTGTTGACTTGCCCAGTCAGCATGCCACGTCAGCAGTACAGACTACTGACTGGGCTCCCTGTCTGCATAAATTTTTGCCAAATTTTCCTATTTAGGAAAACATACATAACTCGTTTCTGAATCCATACGGATTCCATTTCGTGCGAAACGAGTTGCACCAGATTTAGAGCGATGAACACTGCGTGGTCGTTCAGGTTTCATGTCATTATGAGAAATTTGATTTTTGAGCATAATTCTAAGAACCTGATCATTCCTCCCCACTGGAATATTTTGGACCCAAAAAGATCATATTCAATTGTTGAAAAGGTGAGGGCACAGTTCCCTCACCTTCCCAATTTCAATCCATTTGGATTTTGAAGGATTTGTTCCTTTGAGCCTCACTCGAAGAAAGTCGACACTTCTCTTTTAGATGTCCTTCTTCTTCTATCAAGTATGGTGTCTTTCTGAAGCTCATTAAAGAATTCTAGAGAAAATTCTTCAATATATGGAAGTTGAACATTCTCTCCTTGATCTTCAATCAAAGGAGGCTCATACAATCTTAAATTTTCAACATTAACAACATAGTAAATTTGCATGTATGAAGGAAAATGAAGCTTGAAGGCATTGCTACCAATCTTTTCCAGAATTTTGAAAGGACCATAAAGGATTGGTTTCATATTTTTACCTTCTCCTTGAAGCCTCTCCTTGCTAATGTGAAGCCAAAATTCATCACCAACTTGAAAATTATGATCCACACGATGTTTTTCATGTCTCTCTTTGTACTTTCCTTGAATTTTTTCTAGTTGATCTTAAACTGTTTGATGGATCAATTGAATTTGATCTATGAATTTATTTGCTTTATCTATGTCGCTATGCTCATCTCTAGCTACATATTTTCCAAAAATGAAATCTAATGGTGATTTTGGCAAGTATCCAAGACATGCCTCAAACGATGATGTTTGTGTAGAGGCGTGTTTTGCATAGTTGTAAGCATGTTGAATGTAATGCAACTTATCATCCCACAACTTAAGATGTTTGCTGCAATATCCTCAAAGAATATGAATGACTGTTGGATTCACCACTTCGGTTTGACCATATGTTTGTGGATGAAAGGTTGTACTCTTCTTCAGCTTAGTTTCCATCAAGTTCCACAAGCTTGACCAAAAATTCCCAACAAATCTAGAATCTCGATCACTTACAATAGATGTAGAAAATCCAAAATCAACCCAAATTTTTTGAAAGAAAAGATGATTTTTTTGTTCAGTTGTGCTTTTCTTTTTACATGGCATCAATATACACATCTTGATGAACCTATCCACAACTACATACCAATAATCATGACCTATTTTTAACAAAGGAAGACCTACTAAAAAATCGATAGAAATACTCTCCCATGGACGTGAAGGAACTATAAGTGGTGTGTACAATCCTAAATTCCTATTACTAGGCTTACTGACTGCACACAACGCACAAACTTTAATGAAATGTGACACACTTTCAAGCATATGAGGCCAATAACAATACCTCTATATATTTTCCATTGTTTTGATTATACCAAAATGTATAGTAATAAGAGATGTGTGTGCTTCCCTTATGACATTCACTCTCTCCCCTGTGGAATACAAAGATTTCCCAAATGATACAGCAAGTTATTATGTACATGGTAATATAATTCCTCAACTTGGTGACCTTGACTCAAGTTTGCTTAAAAATATTGAAAGTCATTATCAAATGTATATTGTTCAACATAACTTTCATGTAAAACAAAATTATTCTTGAGTAAAGTAGCATCACTAATAATAGGCCTAGAAAGCATATCAATAACCTTGTTGTATATACCTTTCTTATACCTGATGACCAAGTGGAATTTCTATAAGAAACCCATCGATCGAAAGTTCCTTGACTGTTGCAATTTAGCTTGTGATTGTAGGTATTGCAATGGTTGGTGATCGGTGTGAATGATAGTTTCCTTTCCCATAAAATAGTGTTTCCACTTCCTCACACTTTGAAAAAACACATATAGCTCCTTTTTATAAGTAGGATAATTTATCACCTCACCATTGAACATTTCTGAATGGAATTAAATGGGCTTACCATGTTGTAATAGGACCGTGCCCATGGCACAATCACTTGCATCAGTTTGAATCTCAAAGGGTTGTCTCAAGTCCAACAATACTAGTATCTAGGCTGAAATGATCTTCTCTTTCAAGGAAACAAATGCTTTTGTTGCTTGCCTCCCCACTAGAATACCTTCTTAACACTAGTCAATGCATGTAATGGAGCTGCAATAGAAGAAAAATTAGCAATGAACTTCCTCCAATATTGTGTTGCCACTAGAAAAATTCTTACCTCAGTGACTCTCTTGGGTGTTGGCCAATTCACAATGACCTCAAACTTAGAGGGGTATATCTTCAGCTCACCTCCTCCAACAATATGTCCCAAATACACTAAATAATTTCTACCAAATTCACATTTTGACATCTTCAAAAACAAATGTTCTTTTCTTAAGACATCAAGCACCTTTCTTACATGCATGGCATGTTCATCTCATGATTTGTTGAATATAAAAATATCATCTAAGTAGAAAATGACAAACTCATCAAGAAATTTTCTTAATACATCATTCATAACTCTCATGAAAGTAGCTGGAGCATTGCAAAGACCAAAAGGCATAACAAGCCACTCAAACAATCCTTGTTTAGTTTTAAATGTGGTCTTCCATATGCCCTATTCAACTATTCTAACTTGATGATAACCACTTCTTAATTCTAACTTAGTGAAATACTTTGCATCCTCAACGGATCAAGAAAATCATCTATTCTTAGGAGTGGGTAGCTATTCTTTACCATAATTTTTTTAGTGCACGAAAAATCCACACACATGCGCCATGTTCCATCCTTCTTGGGCACCAAGACAATCGATGAACCACATGGCAATGTAGATGGGCGAATGGTCCCTTTATTCAACAAATCTTGGATTTACTTCTTGATTTCTGCACTTTCCATTATCGACATGCGATACATGCCAATATTAGGGAGTGGAAGATCCCGTTGCAGTTTTATCTCATGTTGGATTCCCCTCTTAGGAGGTAACCCTTGTCCTTTTTCACCACCCTTGAATGGTTTCTTTTTACCCTGTTATGATACATTTTCCTCTCTTGCTTCAAGGTGTGTAGCTTTCACACATACCTCATCTAGACTAGTGGGATTAAACATGAGGATGGTATGTTTTAGGTAACTGTGTAAACCCCCTATATACTTCAACAAGGTATCTTGAGAATGAAAATAAACACCTAACATAAGAGCAATTTTTCTAAATTATTGAGTGTAATCTTGCACACTTTGACCTTTCAATTGTCTAAAATTTTTCTAGTTCATAATGGCTTTTTGCATGTAAGCTAGAGGGTAAAATTTCCTTTTAGTGGCAACATTGAAATCAGAACAAGAATTTGAGATCTTACCGTGTTTTTTAGTATCATCTTGTGTCCTTGCTTCCTCACATATTATATGGGCTTTCCACTTCCATCATACAAGTGCTTCACCCTCCATTATCAAGGAAGTCAATTGAATCCATATGTCATCCTCTTGAAGGTTCTGAATTTCGCAATAAACTTCCAACTCACGAATCCAATTATCCAGCTTCTCTGCATTTAATTCACCATTATACATCGGTAGCTCAAATTTAACATCAAGTTTAAGTTAGGGCGATTTATTAGTTCCTTTTGAAGTATGTGTTGTTGGACATTGGGTTCAATGCTCCCTGTGTGTTTCATGACATGGACTAACCGCCTCTCGTAGATCCTAACTCTGACAATTGTTGCGGAGACTAAATCCTGAGGGTTTTGTTCTAACGACAATCGTGATTCCAACAAGTGGAATCAGAGCGACAGGTCTCGAGTTAGAAACTCACCCGACTCTCATTGGGGGAAGATTGTTGGACATTGGGTTAAATTCTCCCCGTGTGTTTCACGACATGGACTAATCGCCTCTCATGGATCCTAACTCTAGCAATTGTAGCTAGGACTAAATCCTGCGGGTTTTGTTCTAACAAAAATCGTGATTCCAACAAGTGTATGAACAGGTGGAAGGGTTGTGGTAGTGGAAGATGATGAAGAGGAAGGTGAAGATGGTGGTGAGGATGATGGTGTAGTGGATGGTGGTTTATTACCATCTCCATGAATTACTCCTCCTGGAGAACCCTCTCCTATAGGAGGCCTATAAATTTCTCCTTGCATACTTAAATTACTCTCTTCATAGAGGACCTTTACCATCTCTTCCATATCAAAAAATTCCTTTTTGAATGATCTCTCCTCTTATGTCATGGTGGGTTATCCTTCATGAGAAATTCTCACTGAAGACTCAACTTAAATTTGAGGATGTGCTGGTGTTGAAGACTTTGTAAACCTTGCCCTTCTTCCTCGTGTGCCAACTACATGGCTTTCAACTAGCTTCCCTTCTCCTCTTTTGAGTTTTAACCTTGTAAGCATGACACAAAATTGCAAACAATTAGATCCCTTATTGCACAACAAACCTAAATCTCTAATACCAAAATGATATGATTAAGGTATGTTAGTAATGATGTGCTAATTCTTCTTCCAGATTTCGAAACAAATGTTTTACATGTTCTTAAGGTTCAAGTTATTTTACAAGTTACTTAGTCTCAAGAGTGATTTTTATGTTAATTTTATGAACAATTTAACATAAAACACAGACTGAACAACAACAATAAAAAGTATAGTACATCACCATAAAACACATCAACACAGGGATTTGATGAAGGAGTTCACCCCTCTTGGGCTACATCTTCTTAGTCTAGATTCCATTGCTTGGGCCTCTATATTATGCTAAAATTTACAAAATGATGTGTTTACAATGCTTTTGTGCTCCTGAAACTTGTTTCATTGAGTCAAGAACACTCAAAATGGTACCTTAGCCTCCTTTTTCTCCTGATTTGGTCGAAAAATGAATGAGTTATGGCCTGACCTAATTTTCCCACAATTCGCTTCACAATTTGCACAAAATCCAAGCTGGTCCTAAAAATATACCTGGAACTTGGCAAACTATCCTACAATTTCGCTGACTGGTGGCGCAAATTGTGGGAAATTTAATTTTGCTAATAATGCCTTTAAACTGGATTAACGCTACCAAACCCGCATTAGGTGTTAATTAACTGATATTATTGTTTGAATTGTATGCTTATGGATTAGTGCTAATAATACCATTACCCATTAAGTAAATATGGTTTAAGGTTTTAATTGTGTTTAGGGTTTAGCGCTTTGCCCACGGTTTTGGGTTTAGTCACATGCTTTGGGGGCTAGCTCCCTATCCCCCTAACGACACCTTCATTAAAATTCAAATATACATGGAGTTTTATATGGGTAAGCAACACAACATAGGGGAGTTGGTAATGGTGCATGTTATTTGGGTGGAGGTCTCATGTTTGACCCCTACCCAGTCCCTCCGGTCCTTAACCATAATTTTTCACTGCCATAAGGGGGACACATGGTGGCCCTAGGCTGAGCCATGTGCCTCCTCCTCATTGGCGTCACCACAACTAATAGAAGCCTGCAAACACACAATGATGAGAACCAACCACCACATTCCATTTGGAAACCAATCATTTGCCGGTGAGATGGGTTGACCAACCTATTGACCTGTCCAGTTAGCATGCCACGTCAGCGGTACAGACCTCTGACTGAGCTCCCTCTCTGTAGAATTTTTTGCCAAATTTATCTATTTAGTAAGACAGACAAAACTCGTTTATGAATCCAAATGGAGTCCATTTCGCGTGAAACCATTTGCGTCAGATTCAGAACGACGAACACTACATGGTCATTCAAGTTTCATGTCATTCTGAGAACTTTTATTTTTGAGCATAATTTTGAGCACCTGATCAAGGCCCCATCAAGCCAAAAAGAGATATATATAATAGATACACCTAGAGCTCATTTTCAAATTCAATTTTGGAGCTCTAGCATTCCCAAGGAGATTAAGGAGACTTCAGTGGAGGTTTTAACACTTTTCTGGGTAAATTTGACTTTTGGCATATTTTGTCACTTTTTCTATCTCTTTTGTTGTTTCACTTCTCTGAGTGTTGTTTTGATTGTTTATTTTCATAGTTTCTATATTTTTACCTTATATTAGCTTGTGGAAGTGATGGTTCGGTCCGTCAAGCTATGTTTACAAGTGTCGCATCAACTTCTTGTTTTCCGCCCACTAATGATTGTAGTTTCAATGACTTCCTATGCATGTTGTTTTTCCTTTTGCATGATGATATTATGCACTCAATTTTCACTAATTTATATTTACTTAGTTAGATCTTCACTATCACTTTCACTTTCACTCAATATTTGACACTTTTCACACTCTTCCTGGACATATCTTCCCTTCATTTAGCCAGCAGCTGCCCTGCTCAACTTGGCATTGTGCAAGCCCAAGGCTCAAACATCATGCCTAGCCTTTGAGACTATGTAAGGAGTAGTACCTAGCTAACCCAACTGTGTATTTCATTTTTCTAGGGCTCAAGCATGTCCGTTAGCGACTTAGAATTCACAATATGCAGTCTCTCCCTCAGTCTGCCCAGGTTGAAACTACACATTTCATAGTCTCAAGCCTTAAGCTACTCCCCTGACTGATGAGAGTACACAATGCATATTTCATGCATCGAATCCACATCCCTTCACCTCAAGAATTGCACAATATTTCTCTTTAGTCATGTGGTTGCTTTGTGAGTCATCTTGTTGAAGCTAATTCATTTTGTTGCCATGAGTGCATTTTCCTCCTACAGGTATTGCAGTTGTTGAGAACTTATCTTCACCAGTCACTTTCATCATGGCACCAAAGAGATTTTATTCAAAGGATATCAATGAAAGCAACACCCAGGAGGCAATTGAGAGTACTCCAATGAACTTACCCATTTTTGCAAATACTCAATTGTTCATAGAAAAAGGGTCAGATATCACATGGAACAAAGTAATTGAAACTTTCTCAGCATGAAGCTTCAAATCAGATCTTGAGGACTGAAAAGTGTATATTAATGTCCAAAAGTCAACATTACATAAGGTTGCATGAAGGTATCCAATTTTCCCATATGCAGACATTGTGAACTGGATAATTTCGCACATAGAGTCCAATATTGTGACTCTTAATAATGCCAATGGAAAAAGGCTTGCTTCTTTTATGGCACTGAATTATCGTCACATGTACCATTTACTAAAGTTGGAATCGTTCATGGATTCTTACTAATTCTATACCAACACTAGCTACTTGAGCATAAAGGACGTTGTCAAAAGATGGGTGAGAGAGCCAACAAATTTCAATTAGAAACACACCAACACCTACAAGAAAAAATATATCAGGAGGGCCTATCAGCTCTTGATAGTTCTATGTTGCAGAATCTATGGTCAACAGAGTAATGAAACCTTCCCTAAAGGGTGGGAATTCTTATTGAACCAAGTTGTGAATGAAGGAAATCCATTCAACTGGTCATAATTGTTGGCTCAAAAAATAAAGATCCATGCAGTTAATGCCCCGAATCCTCCTAAGGGAAATCAAGCTAGATTTTACATGTATGCTTACCTGCTGAATGCAATTTATGCTCACAATTCATTTCCTGACATGAATTGGACCTGGAAACCAAGAGAGTCTATTGTGCACATCTACTGCAGGCTGCTTTAAAAGTGCAACCACAAAGGAGTAATGGAAAGGCTAATTGATCACTTTGTCATTCCATTATACACTTTTATATTTGAGGAAGAGACACCCTGCATGTCACGTGGGGCAATGGAAACAACAAGCCAAAGGTATGTTGGCAATATGATGCAGAGTGTTGTCCCGATGGCAACCCACCGAATGAAGATGAAGACATGATGTTGACATGTGTTGTCTCTGATGGAAAACCACTCCGATGAAGTTTGTCTTGACTCCAACGGACTTGCAAATGATGTAAATCTGATGTGAACTGATGTTTGTTAGCAATATGATGTTGAGTGTTGTCCTTGAAAGGAAACCCACTTGATGAAGATAATGGAAACTTACTGGATGAAGTTGTGCTTGATAGAATATGTCTTGATGAACTAAATATGATGTATCTACAGTGTGTACAGAAGGTAATGAAGAAAGGAATTCAGCATGTGCTAGATCTATGGTAAAAAGAGTATGTCTTAAGGCATACGCGGATATGTCTAGGGGAAGTCGCGTATGCACGCGGGAAACAACGTTCCAAGTCGCGTGTGGGCAAAAGCGCTCATAAAGTGCAAAACCAGGGGTAACCACCATGGTATTGACCCATTGTATTGGGTAATGATTCGTCTAAATGACCCCGTCCAGGAATACCATCGGAAGTAATGTGGTTTTGGCTCATGGTATTGAAAAAGGGTAAACCTATATAAGGAGAAGAAATTCATTATGCAAATCATGAGTGTGGGTGCAAGATGTCTGAGCTTGAATGAATACTTCTCTCTGAAGTAGATCTGAATGGAAAGGGTTACAGTTGAATGATAGATCTGAATGTATGATGCACCAATGATGAAGAAGGGGATCTAGATCTGAAATGTTCTTGTATTTGCTAGATCCGTTTATGGAATGATTAGATCTGTGATGAGGCGAACATCTGTCTGAGGTAAAGGGTAAAATCTGAAGTGATGTATCTGTTGTGAAGAATTGCAATGACATAAAAGTCTGAAGAACCATACGCTAGTTCGCCGAAGAGGAAGTGCGTATATACGCGGCTTCGCTGAAGAGAAAGCGCGTATGCGCAATGAAATTGGATCTGTAATATGTACAGAAGTATACGCGGGTTTATGTGAACGGAAGCGCGTATATACGCGACATCAGTGAAAGGAAAGCGCGTATGCAAACTAGGGTTTGCTGAAGTCTGTGGTAAGAAATGTCTGATCTGTTCTGCTGGTTTACTGATATCTGTCAATGAGTTATATGTATCTGTTTCATGGTTGACTGTGCTTAAAAGTATGGAGTGGGTCCAGTCTGAAAATATGATGAAACGTGGCCTGCAAGTGGTGTCTTAAAGGAAGCTTTGGATCCAGTGTGAAAATTAATGAAACGTGGTCCATAGAGGTGCTGAGGGTTGTAGCCTTCATTCAGGGGGTTGAAGCTCCCTTCCAGGTGAGGCTGGTAAACGAGAGCAGGGGGTCGTAGCTCCCTTCCAGGTGAGGCTGGTAAATGAGAGCAGGGGGTCGTAGCTCCCTTCCAGGTGAGGCTAGTAAACGAGTCAGGGGGTTGGAGCTCCCTTCCAGGAGAGGCTGGTAAACGAGCGCAGGTGGGTGCCTGCGTGCTGGTAGGAGTCTGCACCAGCACATATGTTGTAAGATGTTTTCTCTATAATAAAATATTGAAGGCTGAGCAACTGCAGCGGTGGTTTTCTCCACTCTGGGTTTCCACCTAAAATTCCGGTGTGTTCATGTGTGATGGTTTATTCTGTTGTTACTGCACATGTTTACTAATAACTTAACATCAGATGAATGAATATTGCAAAGAACTAAGTTAATAAATATCTGCATATTTAGATCTCTGCTAATACGCGAGTTGTATGAAGGATATCCGCGTGTATACGCGAGTTTACTAAAGGAAAGTAGCGTATGGGTTTTAAGGAATGAAAAAGTGAAAAGTTTTGAGTATGCAGTAAATACTGATTCACCCCCCCTCTCTCAGTATTTTTCCCAACAATTGGTATCAGAGCAGGTCCTTCTGCAGAAGCTTGATCGCTTGAAGGAGATCCGTCGCAATGGGAAGTCTTGAAGGAGTAATGTCTATAAAGCCACCTCTATTCAATGGAAGCAATATGATATTCTGGAAGGTACGAACAAAAGCATATCTGCAAAGTCTTGGTGCAGATGTATGGGCAATCGTGGAAGAAGGTTATCAATACCCAACAAGTATTCCTACTGATGCAGCGGAAAGGAAGAAGTATGAAATCAATGCCAAAGCAGTAAATGTCTTATTAGGAAGCATGTCTGAACCAGAATTTGCTAAAGTGATGCAACTAAATTCAGCAAAAGAAATATGGGACAAAATCATTCTGAGTTATGAAGGAGATACAAAGGTAAAAAGTGCAAAACTCCAAACTCTCAGAATTGAATATGAAAACTTAAGGATGCATAGTGATGAAAGTATTGCCAATTTCTTTCTTCATCTAGATGATATTGTAAATCGAATGAGAAATTTGGGTGAAACCATAACCGATACTACTCTAGTGGAAAAAGTCTTAAGATCCTTGACTTCAAAATTTGACTCTAAAGTTTCAGCTATTGAAGAAAGGCAAGATCTTCAAACTCTTACTATTGTTCAATTACATGGTATTCTGACTGCTTTTGAAATGAGACAAGGAGGTCCTTCTCAAATCAAAGAAGCTGCTTTTAAGGCGTCTGCAAAAGAAAAAGAAAAGGAAGTTGTCAAAGAATCCAGCTATATATCCAAAGAAGAAGAAGCGAATTTTGTGAGAAAACTCCAACTAGGTACTGGAAGATTCAAAGGTAAACTTCCCTTCAAATGTTTTGATTGTGGAAGAGTTGGTCACTATGCTGCTAAATGTCCTTATAGAGATAAATATGGTAAAGGGAAAAAATTTGAAAAGAGGAAGAGTTATTATGCAAATGAAGATGATGATGAAGTGTCCAGTGAAGATGAAGAAGATTCTGACCAAGCTCTACAAGTGCTCATGGAAAAGAAGCAAAAGAAGAAGGCTACTCAAGGAAAGGAGATACCTCAGAAATCATGTATAGCAGAAAGTGAAGAAGATGAAATAGGTATTGATCGTTGTTCTTGTATTTCACTTACCTGTATATGCAAAGGAAAAGATAGTGAAAGTAACAGTATGGATCTAGAAGAAGCTGTCAAGATTAAAGTTGAAGATCAGCTAACATCATCTAAGGAGAGTAAAAGTCTAGAAGCAAATGATGGAAGTAATGATTGGTATCAATTTGAAAGGAAGGAATCTATCTACAAAGATGTGATCTCTAGGATGAATGAAAAGATTGAAACACTAAATGGACAGATAGACAAGTATCAAGGATTGTACGCTCATGCAACCAATCAAGGTGAAAAACTTAAAGCAGAAATCATCTCTCTACAAGCAGATCTTGAAGCATCAAGTAAGAAGAATGAGGAACCTCTACAACCATTTGAAAAGGAAGGCCTTGAAGCAGAAATAATCTCTCTCAAAGAAGATCTGGAAAAATCAAATAAGAAGAATGAAGAGCTGCAACAAACATGTGAAGAAAACGAAAATTGGTTGAAAGAAGAGATTCTAAATTTGAAGGATCAAGTAGAAGATGGAAGAAGGAAAGAAGAAAGCATGACAAAGCAATGCCAAGCCTTGGAGGTTGAGGTAAACATTCTCAAAGGTAAATTAGAAGAAAAGGTTAAACTTTTGAGGTTTCAAGATAGTACTAATATCTTGGACAATATTCTGAGTAATCAAAGGTCTCCTGCTATCAAACTTGGTCTTGGTTTCCATGAAACCGTTAAAGGAGAATCTAGCTCACAAGGAAGTGCTAAAAATTCAGAGGATGTCAATGCAAAACCTAAAGTGTTGAAAGAAACAAAAGGTCAACCAACAATGATGAAATATCAAAGGAAATCAGTCAATAAAGTTGAATGCTTTAAATGTCATAATTATGGGCATGTTGCAGCAAATTGCAGGAGCAGATCATTTCAGCCTCAATCAAACAGTTCCTACATAGAAAGGTACTCTGGTTTCTTCAAGGGATATTGTTTTTCATGTAACAAGTATGGACATAAAGCAACTTATTGTAAAAGGAGGAAGATTAGAAATACTCATTATGATTCTTATGCTTATTTCTCTGGACACATGAGATGTTATTCTTGTAACAAGTATGGACATGTAGAAAAGGAATGCAGGTTGAAAAAATCTGAGAAAGTGGACAATTTTCAGCACACAGTTAGGAAGTTCAAGCAAATTTTGAAAAAGAAGGAGGACCAATCAGAAACGTAGGGAATTCTGACCCTACTGCAGTCATCCGCTTCTGAAGCTTACTTCTCTTATTGACTGCAGGAATGATGTGGGATACATTATGAGATTTAGTAATGTATCGTCATAGGGGGAGCAATGTATGATGACTCTCATGGTTGATTTGATTTTTCTGGTTATATGTATTTCTGACAGAGCATCTGATATGAAGAAGACAGGTACAGGAAGTACAAGTTCAGGGGGAGATGAAGGAATGTGAAAATTTTCTATGCTTCACTTTCCATACGCGGGTTCGATGAACAAAAGTCGCGTATACACGCGAGTTCCAGTAGACACAGTCGCGTATGCATTTATGATAAGAGAATTGGGATGACAGCTGAAGATCAGGAGCAGAGGTTCAGGGGGAGCATCAGTCTGACTGTTAATAACTGTATTATTGACTCAGTATCAGCTTAGTTTCTCAGTTCTAAATTATGATGATATGATACTTGGTTTCTTATGTTGAAGATTATGGATGAGACATGTTTGCTTTTTTGATGAAGAGTATTCGTTGATGAGATGAAAGTCTTATAATTCAAAGATAAGGACAGATCATACAGAGATTGTTGTTGATGACTTGCTGATGAAGATGTTCAGGTTGCACAAGTTAAGAAGGAGCACTGGTTCAGGGGGAGCAGCAGGTTGAATACTAATGATTGCATTGTTGGCACTATGACTACTTATTCTTTGATACTCATGCTCAAATGATGATAACTTGGTATATGGTTTATTATGATGAGATTTTGAGCCCTGTTTGCTGAAAAGTATCTTTTGTGCTCACACATGGATGAGTTGGAAGTCGTTTGATTCAGAAATAAGAATAGATCATGCAAAGTTTGTTACTATGGTTGAGATCTTTTCCCTACATATGTTACTTCATGTTAAATCTTAAAGATCATGGTGATATTGGACCACATGGATGATTGACACATATTTGAAGATGTTGTTCTGGTATGATAATTTCTCTTGGAAAGATTGTATTGATGCTGCAAAGAATCTGAAGGCTTGGTTACTAATATGCTACAACCGTTGGATGACGTTTTCAAGAATCAAGATTTTAGAGAAGATAGAGAAGTCAACACCATTTTCCTCACAGAGGATCAGATCTGGTTAAAATATAGAAGATGGTATTGGATACGCGGATTTCCTGAAACACAATCGCGTATATACGCGAGTTCATGCACATAAAACCGCGTATGTCTGGTTGCTGACAAATGTCTGTTTTGGGTCAGCTTTCTTCAGCACAGCTGTAGTGCTGTTTGGTATCTCTGATACTGTTTGGTATCTCTGGTGGTGATCCAGTTCTCATAATTCTATTTCTAATGTTTTGATAAAGATGCCTTGATGATTTGTTGGTGAAAGTGTTCAGGATGCACAAACTAAGGGGGAGCCTTAGTCATATGGAAAGGATGCTTGGATGCACAAATTCAGGGGGAGCATTAGCCTTGCTGAGTATAATGCATTGTTGGCATTATGATGGTTCTGAAATATGTTCTCTTTCTTGAGGAATTTCTGGTGTTGGTCATAAATGGTCATATTTGTAATTTGATGAAAAGGTCTTGTTGAGACCCATGATGTAAAATTGTAATATTCAGTCATGTAAGGACTTGTCAAAATTGTAAACCCACTTGGTTGGGTAGCTGAGTCAAATTTTGTAAACCCACTTGGTTGGGTAGCTGAGTTGAAATATGTAAACCCACTTGGTTGGGTACTTGAGTCTCATATATAAATCCACTTGGTTGGATATTTGATGTAAGTATGAGTCTTTGGTGATAGGAAGTTCATAGAGTCATGTACTTCATTGAAAAATATGTTTGAAGATTCAGCATGAAATCAGGGGGAGCTTGGACACTTCAGTATATTTCAGATCTGCAGAACGCTTCTTCTACATGAGGAGAAAAGGGGGAGAGTGTGTTGGTTTTGATCCGCCCTTTGCCCTTGATGTCAAAGGGGGAGAGTGACATGGTGTTTGAATGAAGAGAAAGAATGGTGTCAAAGAATGGGGAGAGTGACATGGTGTCATGGTATTCTTAATGTACCTATCTGTTGTGGTGATCAAACACCATCGTGGTTGCCATCAAGTCCAAAGGGGGAGATTGTTGGCAATATGATGCAGAGTGTTGTCCTTGATGGCAACCCACTGAATGAAGATGAAGACATGAGAGTGTTGGCATGTGTTGTCCTTGATGGCAATCCACCTGATGAAGTTTGTCTTGACCTGATGGACTTGGTAAATGATGTAAATCTGATATGAAATGATGCTTGTTAGCAATATGATGCTGAGTGTTGTCCTTGAATGGCAACCCACTTGATGAAGATGATGACAACTTACTTGATGAAGTTGTGCTTGATAGAATATGTTCTTGATCTGATGTATCTACAGTGAGTACAGAAGGGAATGAAGAAAGAAATTCAGTTTGTGCTAGATCTATGATGAAAAGAGTATGTCTTAAGGCATACTTGGATCTGTCTAGGGGAAGTCACGTATGCACGCGGTAAAGTACGAGCTAAGTTGCGTATGGGAAAAAGCGCTCATAAAGTGCAAAACCAGGGGTAACCACCATGGTATTGACCCATTGTATTGGGTAATGATTCGTCTAAATGACCCCGTCCAGGAATACCATCGGAAGCAATGTGGTTTTGGCTCATGGTATTGAAAAAGGGTAAACCTATATAAGGAGAAGAAATTCATTGTGAAAATCATGAGTGTGGGTGCAAGATGTCTGAGCTTGAATGAATACTTCTCTCTGAAGTAGATCTGAATGGAAAGGGTTACAGTTGAATGATAGATCCGAATGTATGATGCACCAATGATGAAGAAGGGGATCTAGATCTGAAATGTACTTATATTTGCTAGATCTATTTATGGAATGATTAGATCTGTGATGAGGTGAACATTTGTCTGAGGTAAAGGGTAAAATCTGAAGTGATGTATCTGTGGTGAAGAATTGCAATGTCATAAAAGTCTGAAGAACCATACGCTAGTTCGCCGAAGAGGAAGCGCGTATATACGCGGCTTCGCTAAAGAGAAAGCGCGTATGCGCAATGAAATTGGATCTGTAATATGTACAGAAGTATACGCTGGTTTATGTGAACGGAAGCGCGTATATACGCGACATCGGTGAAAGGAAAGCGCGTATGCAAACTAGGGTTTGCTGAAGTCTGTGGTAAGAAATGTCTGATCTGTTCTGCTTGTTTACTGATATCTGTCAGTGAGTTATATGTATCTGTTTCATGGTTGACTGTGCTTAAAAGTATGGAAAGGGTCCAGTCTGAAAATATGATGAAACGTGGCCTGCAAGTTGTGTCCTAAAGGAAGCTTTGGATCTAGTGTGAAAATTGATGAAACGTGGTCCATAGAGGTGCTGAGGGTTGTAGCCTTCAGTCAGGGGGTTGTAGCTCCCTTCCAGGTGAGGCTGGTAAACGAGATCAGGGGGTTGTAGCTCCCTTCCAGGTGAGGCTGGTAAACAAGATCAGGGGGTCGTAGCTCCCTTCCAGGAGAGGCTGGTAAACGAGTCGGGGGGTTGGAGCTCCCTTCCAGGAGAGGCTGGTAAACGAGCGCAGGTGGGTGCCTGCGTGCTGGTCAAGTCTGCGCCAGCACATATGTTGTAAGATGTTTTCTCTATAATAAAATATTGAAGGCCGAGCAACTGCAGCGGTGGTTTTCTCCCGACTTGGGTTTCCACCTAAAAATCCTGGTGTTCATGTGTGATGCTTTGTGTGATGGTTTATTCTATTGTTACTACACATGTTTACTGCTAACTTAACATCAGATGAATGAATATTGCAAAGAACTAAGTTAATAAATATCTGCATATTTAGATCTCTGCTAATACGCGAGTTGTATGAAGGATATCCGCGTGTATACGCGAGTTTACTAAAGGAAAGTAGCGTATGGGTTTAGAAGTAAGAAAAAGTGAAAAGTTTTGAATATGCAGTAAATACTGATTCACCCCCCCCCCCTCTCAGTATTTTTCCCAACAAGGTAGTAGATTAGGTTTTTTCACCAGATGTTAATTTTCCTCAGAGTGTTCGATGGATAAAAGTCTTTGCATCTTCTACTGAGGTATGCTATTGATAAGTTAGTCACGCAAGAATTTGCATACCATATTTCCTCAGGGTTATCAACAATTATGAAAAATAAGAATAAATCACCTTGACCTACTCTTCCTATGAAAATTTGATTGTATGCAATTAAGAATTTGAAAGTCACAGAAACATAAGGAAGGGTGTAATATTACCAAATGGGAAAAGCATGAATATAGTGCAAAACCATCGAATAGAAGTGTAAAAACATTACATGAAAGCAAGAGGCCAAAATGGAGACCTTCTAATTATAATAAAAAAATAAAAATATGCATAATAAATGGGCCATAAGAGGCACAATAAGATAGAATAAGCCTCAAATTTACAAAACCCTCAAAAGAGGTGCTGCTACTAAATATCAAAATGTTGGAAGACTGCTACAACGCTGTTAAAAAGGCACTGCTACAACAAATGAAGATAAAAATAACATGGGCTGATATATGCCTCAAAAGATAGATCTAATATATATCTAGGTGCTATACAACCTCCAATGAAGAACCCCCAAAGGGTTTTCAGCAAAACACCATGTACAAGATCTGAATCAAAGCCCTAGGGCTGAAGATTCACTGCAACATATAGATCTAGAAAGTGTGGTTGATTTGATATAAGAAATAGTGAAACCTCCTCCAATGGATATCCTAGATGAAAGGCTGATCCTCTCACTAGAAAATATCCTCTCCCAATGGTGTGCCAAAACCACCCTGCAACTCCTCCCTCAAAATAACGCAGATCTGAAAAGAAACTGTGATGTAGGGGCAAATAAATATGTGGCCTGATGCCAAGATCTGAAAATAAGCACAAGGGCCTTCCATACTATCCTTCCAATGGAAAGGAACCCTTCTCCACTGAAAATAAGTACTGAAGTGACCCAAAGATGGTCTCCACTGCTACAACCTTCAAAAAAACTCAACCCTTAAAAATATATGCACTGTAGATGTAAGATGAAGCTTTGGCCAAATGCATGATAGTGGAAGTGAAGTACAAGAATCCTCCAAGAGATTTTCAATGGAAGAGGTGGGATTCCCTATCAGTAACACCCAGTGCTAAACAACACTTGCAATATTAGCTAAACAACCAAAGAAATTTATATGTCTAAACAGACCATATATTCAGAAATATCATAAACCAATACATAATGAATATGGCTGCCATCCTCTTCCTTTTATAAGATATGAGCTTCCAAACCCTAAGCCCCATTCATTTATGACCCTACTTCCATGCAAGGTGTCTCCATATAAAACTACGTTATTCCTCATTGATTGCCACTCCTCCATGACAACGTTGTTGATTTGATCAAAGTTGACCCAGTCAAGATGTTCTAGCCCCTTTTCACACCTAAGGGTGCTCAATTAAGCTGCCAAGATGTTTTCATTTTACATTGGCATTGATTTATTCATTAGTAAGGAGAATTATGGACCTTCATTGTCCTCTTATTCAATAAACAGAAAGCAAAAGAAAATTTTAATATTACAACTAGCTTATGGCTAATTGGGAATATTACAGTCCTCCCTTCCCAAATGTTGCTTGTCCTCAAGAAACTGACAAGGTGAGTACTGCAACTCTTCTCCTCCATAATTGGTGACACCATCATGTGATAAGCTTCCCTCATAAGCTAAGTGTCTCCCAATCCATCCCTCCATGAAATTATCCTCCAAAGTTCTCATGAGATGCAAATGATTCATCCCACAAGGAAGCAATAGATCCAATGAAACAAACATGGTTTTCCCAATGTTCTCCCTGAAACATGTAGCATAATGAACATGGAGAATTTATCTCCCAAAGGGCAAAAACAATCCTCCCATCCTTCCTCCAATCATTCCCATAAAAATATTAAGCACATCATCAATATATGGGATCAAAACTAAGTACATACAAACAGAAATATGTAAAAATGGAGGTGGGTCATAGTCCCACATGTGGAACCAGCGCAGTAAATATCCCGAGTGCATCAGATAGTGATATGGTAAGTGGTTTCCCCACCACTTACTTTCTGCCCAAGTTTTCTCACAATGCCTGAAAATGTGAGATATGTTTGGTGCCTTTGGAGTGCACCCACAATGATACAACATCTCCCTATATCCTCCAAGGGAGTGGCCATGTTCATAAATTTTTATGGCCCAAAGTTGGCCATGAAGTTTATATGGAAGAATGATCCTCCTTAGAGCTATGGTCTGCATATACATGGTAAATGAATGCAAGTAATCATCAAATGAAACATCATGTACATAAGAATGTTCCTTACCAAAATTTATGCTCATACAAATGGAGTGGTCCATAGATAGATCCCTTATCATTCCAAAAGAGGAAAGAGGTGGCTGTGATAAATCCTTCATTGAGTTATGTATCTCTTCCAACTCCACATGGTTCATTCATCTTTGAAAATGCTGATATAGTTCCTCTTCAAAGTCTTCCCAAGTGTAGCTCTCCATGATAGTGTTGTAGGCTCTCATGGAATAAGTATGGTTGAAAAGGAATTCTTCACGTGCTCTTTGTAGAAACTTCTCCTTGAGCTTGTAAGCTCTAGATAAGAAGATCATACCATGATAATATTTGACGTCATCTTGGATTGAATAACCCTCTTCATGTAGCTGGTCATCAAGTATCATGCATGTAAAAAGATCCTTTGAATAATCCACCAACAGTTGGGATTTCCAATATGGATAAATCTTCCATAGTGACAGTGCTGATGATCTATCAAAAAGAAAATATGTCATATGGATGCCCTTCTCTTTGACATCTCCCATGCCAAAGGTATACATTGGGATGCTGCTATCCCCTCCTTGTTTCTCTTCTTGCATATGCTCGTGCTCAAGTAAAGGTTGAACCTTTTGGAGGTTAGTATCCCATGGGAAGCTATCATCCATCCAAAACTTCGCGAGTTTAGCCAAAGCATGCATGAGTGGCCACCATATTCTACCATGTATGGAAGATTTATCTTCAAATAAGAACTTCTTTTTAGTCTCCATAGTCAAGGAATGGTCTCCTTGCACCACGATGGTGTCATCCTCCAATCCTGCATCATTTCCTCTCAGTGCAATATGAGATGTGAGAGTGGGTAATGATGATAGTGGGAGGATATCTCCCTCCTCCTTTAGTCTATCCAAGACTCTTAGCGTTGTATCTTGGCCTTCTAATGCTCCCATTCCTCCTGGATCTATGAATGGTGCATCATGATGTGAGACATTTCTCCCCAAATCTGAATTAGGTGGCCTCCTAGGTGGTTTACCACAAGATAGTGATGTCTCATGGACCAATATCATATGCATAATAGATGGGACTATCATGTCCCTGCTTCCACTGCGCAAATCCAACTCTGTTTCTTGGGGGGTAAAGGTCTGAAACTAAATCTTCAAATGTTTATTCCTACTGCTTCATGGGAGCAAGAGTAAATTCTAACAAATTGCTTGCATAAGAGAATGCAGAAACAAAACAATTATGTAAATTGCTAGAAGACGACCCACCGCTGGACCCACTAGGACAAAAATAGAGCTCAAGACCAAAGTTCTTTCTTCTATGATCTTTCTTACTTCTTGTTACTGGTGGGGAAGAACATTGATTTTTAAGCACATTTGAATAGGAAGGGGAAGAAGAGGAGGGTTTGAACTTCTTCTTGACCACCTTACCAACTTCTCCATCTTTCAATGCAAGAGGAACCTTTAGAGAAAATTTTCTGTCGCAGAATTTTCCTTTGGAGAGTCTTGATCTGGGCCTTCCACATATTTCGAATTAGGAGGGACCTTTGGAAACACGAGTATTCTTTGAAGAGACCTGATTTGGTATTCGTTGATCCACTTGGACCTCAAGATTCTCACCTCCTTCCTCAGGAAGGTTTAGGGCTTCAAAATTATTGTTAGAAAGGGGTTGATGTGGAGATTCAACATTACATGTTTGTTGCTTCTTATTTCCATGCTTCTTAATTTTCCTTTTGACTGGAATGAATCCTTGCTTATTTTCTTCTTGCTCTTGTTTAGGAGGAGGCGATGGATTTGGAGAACTTTGAGAAATTGAAGCTTTTGTACAACTTTTCGCAAAGTGTCCATACTCATGACACATATTACACTTGAAAGGAACCTGTTCATAATCCAAATCCTATAGGTGAGACCAGCCATCAAGATTTAGTTGAATCACCTCAATGAGGCATTTTGAGATATCCATTTCAACACAAATTTTGGCACACGAAAAATTGCTCCCATTTTCCATGTCACTAGTAATAAATCAACCCAATTTATCCCTTATATCCTTAAAAATGCCATCAACCCAGGAAAGAAGAGGGAGAAGTAACAATCTGATCCACATAGGTGTGAATGATATTTCCATCATAGGATTAAATTCCATAGAGCATTAAATGATAAGCACGCCTATAGTACACATGAAATAAGGACTCGACTTATATATCTGGTCCCTATCTTCTTGTTTTTCAAAAATAAATGCGGAATACCCATTTCCACAATAGAACATGCTAGAGGGTTAATGATTTACCCAATTGAGATAAATCCAGTCTTCAATTGCTTCATAACTTGGCCACATGCCATTAAAATTTCCCAATAACCCCTTTTCCTTCAAAGTTTCCATGTTCATTTTTCGCTAAGGAGTAAAAACCTAGGTCTAAAGAAGGGATTGATTCTGCCTTCTTTACAATTTTTTTTGGGGAACTCATTGTGCATGCATTGAATTGCAAAATAAACACAACAAATCCTTGATATCCCTCAAAGGTTATCTATGAGCAATGATGTAGAAGCAACTAGCTGGAATCTAAGGGTGATCGGAGCAAGGAAACACCACTAGCGGTGGCATAATCCACACCACACCGAACAAGGCCATCAGAGACACCCATAGCAGGCAGAAGCCCAGGAAACAAAAGCTTTCTCAGATTATGCTTGTATAACACAAACAAGTGACAAAATATTTCTCATCTTGTTCTTGCAACAACAACCCAACAAAACATAGCCTAAAAACAAACGACAACAACATCGATCAACACTCAGATGACAACAATACCAAGCTTCAACCATATCTTAATGGTGTAGAGGAGTCTTGCACCGAGAATCATTATAGAATATCAGTGTTGAGTGTTCATGTGGCTAGGGAAACCCTAACACAATGGAGTAGATGCATGGAGCTCCATTCCCTTTATAGATAGTTCCATGAAGTTATGATTTAATTTTATCACTATAAATATGGTATTAATTATTATAAATAATTAGATTTTTTTCTTATATAAATTAATTAAGTGTATTTTTTTTGTAACCCCAACAACTGGGTCAGTCTTGTACTCATGTGACACAGGGTTGATTCTGGCTGCTACCATTATACCTCTGGGGGCCTACGACCTGTGCTCCTCTTTTTAGACCAAGTCACGATATGAGGATTGAACCTTGGATCTTTTAGTTTGCATGATATTTTATTTATAAATTGTTTAAAACATTATTTTCATATGAAATTGGAATGCTTTTCCTATTTTTAGTCCCTGCTTCACCAAAGACTATAGCACTCACCTCGCGGTCAAAGTGCATTAAATCCCCATTGTTTTGCTTTGTTTTTGTAATTTTAACCAAAATTTTGAGAAAATGTTGAATATTTATATTTTCCCATAAACTCAATTTTTTTTTCTAATTTTTGGAAATATTATTTTAATTTTTCATTGGCTGAGCGGGCTGTGATGGGACATAATTCCCCTGCTGAAGGGCGATTTATTTTTCGGTATTTGTCAGTACCTGACAAATAATTTAGAAAAAGGCTATTTTTCTGAGCGGCCATTCCATCGATGAGTGCTCTGACACTAACATTTACACAATGCTCTGAGCAAGTCCTTTATGTAAGGGGAGGGCAGGCACATTTCATCAATGAGTGTTATGACACTGACACTATGACAAGTAATCCTAGTGCATTTTGCTCTTATTTTGTTTTAAATTTTTTTTTTCATATTAAACTTTTACAAATTTCGATGTGTGGGATGTGCAGGTGAAGGGGTATGTGCAGAGATAAGGAAGTGCAGAGAAGCACTTATGCACTTGTGGAGGGATTTCACAAGAACATGTGA
The DNA here is from genome assembly GCA_034641835.2 of Pinus albicaulis. Taxonomy (NCBI): domain Eukaryota; kingdom Viridiplantae; phylum Streptophyta; class Pinopsida; order Pinales; family Pinaceae; genus Pinus; species Pinus albicaulis. The sequence continues at coordinate 179,154 of JAXQQM020083315.1, read as the reverse complement.
GAACTTGCAAAGGGATTATACTTTTTTTATTTGATATATGCACAACAAATGGATATAGTAGGTTCAAAGTAGACATGGAAATTTTTGCAGTGGAAAGAATTTCAAAGGATGAAGTACTCCTAGAGAACAAAAATAAATGCTTAGAATGGATTTGCGGAGAAGGGAACAAAGACATTTTTCAGCAATGGTTCATATCTTCGCATACATTTTTGCATACTTCCTTTTATAGCAGAAAGAACTACAAAATTTTGGGGCATGAAAAGTTTTGGTTACATGTATATATTTTGTTTTCATTCTAGATTTGGTGATGCTTATTCCCTTTATCAGTGCTTAGGATTGTTGTGCGATGTGTGGAGATGACTTTCATTGGATTCCCACTCCGCACAATGTGAATAGCGTAAAATTAATGCAAAAATATTTGGAATGTCCAAAATGAATTGCAAGTTCAAGTTTAACATTGTATTCATTTAAGTTTCATGTAAGTTCCTATTTGAATTTGAAATTCAAAGTGCAATTTGTTTTAATGTGCCTAAAAAAATATTAAAATAGATTGAAAACAAATTAGTGCTTCCACAATCATCAATTTAGGCATATATAAACATTTTTTTGATTTCCTTATCCTCGAATCATGTCTGTTGCATTTTTTTTACCATTTTATTCCGATGGTATTTGCCTCGCTTCTACTATAAAACAGAGGGTTTCATGTCGTAAAATATGTGGATGAGGTTGGGAAGTGTTAATTACAATATTTAAGGGGATGAAGTGTTCTACAAAAAATGTGGATATCCCTATTATCAATACCTAGTAATACTGAATTCCCATTGACTCTTGGCAAGGGATGAGGGGGCGTCTGCATTTCCACACCTCCACATATTTGCACTTCCAATTTTAGCATTGCCTTCTATTTTTTTGTTTAAGAATTTGAGCATTAACGAAGAGTTTTTTTGGTTTGTTGGATAGTTAGGGATCTGACTTCATCTTGTTGTTATGTGATCCATGGCTATTATTGTTGAAGAAAAACACATTTTAATGAATTTCTATGTTCAAGTTCATGATAATTGTTTCCCTGTAGTTTATAAATCCCTATATTTGAAAAACTCTTTCCATATTACATCAACATTTTTCCTATTTTCCATTAACAAGGCCATTCTATGTATTATAGTTTCCTGCATATAGCTCAATGTAGTCTGCATGTAGGAAAATGTGAGGGAATGGTTATGCAAAAAAAAAAACATAAAATTTTATCCACAATGTTTGTACCGTTGTGGGTTTTTCTAGGTGCATAGGAGCGATTGTGCTTTTTCTGCATCTTTGCACTATGTATAAATTTAAATGGTTAAAACATATAAAATCTTCCAAAATTTATAGAAATTGTGTGCATTACTATGTTGTTGACGGTGCTGGAAATATGTCAACCAATGGGGTCTCCCCGATGTGAAGTCCCAATTAAACCTCACACTCTTTGGAGTAGGAGCCCCATTCAGAGTATCAACCCGACTACCATGTTTCCTTGTAGATTTTCCTTGGCTACAAAGTTTAGCACAAGAGAGTAATACACATGTATTTTTGGATCAATAAGTGAGTATGCCTTGGAAAATGTTCAACTACGGAAAATATCAAGGTTCTTCTACCGAAAGGGAAGAGAAAAGTGGGCCCTTTAAAGAAAATTAATAGTACTAATATAGAAAATGAACACAAGCATATACATATGAATGAATTGTTGATCAACCAAAAAAATAGTTCACAAGGAAGCAACGATTTTTAAAGTAAATACAATATACCTTCAACAGGATAAGTATGAAAGCCATCTAAATAGTTCAATTTCCTTAGTATATATGGAAAAAATATACATCACTAACATTCAAATAATTGTCTTACAATATTCATGACATAATGCATGAAAATGTGCTGGCTTAACGAGTTTTTGAATAAGTAAAAGTTCCAAGATACATCAAGACAGTGAACACCACTAGTCCAAATAGTGGAGCATTAGAGCAGTCACTTGCTCCTCCAAAGCAAGTATCTTCCTCTCTAATGCCTGGTAGGAGGAGCCAAGGTCAAAAGTCCTTTTTCATGTGCTATGAGGGTGTATATATAACAAATGGGTTGATCATTCACCTCCCTTGTGAATCTTGGACTACGCTCATGACTGTACTACTTCTTTATGACCTTTTGGCTTCTCACATGACTTTTCACATTACATGGATGACTCTTGGACTTCCACTTTACATTAATTTTCTCCCATATTTAATTTACATAAACCACAAAATTATGTGGCACATGATTACTCATGATACGACATGCCATGATACTATTGGCATGAACTTTGTGATGGCATCGCAATAACAAGTCACCCTTTGTTGCTAGTTTCTTTGTGTCTTATTGAAATATGGTGCATGTTCTTCTTATTCCTCCTCCTCATGACTTGAAGATAATGTGTCTTCAATGTGATCTTGATATTCTATATTTTATTTTAATCTTGTGTTCCTTCGTCTTCTCACCTGATGATCATCTGGTCTCTTTAGCTCCACAAGTGTCTTCTAGCATTGTCTCCTTCTCCTTTTTCTCTATCATCATCTTGTCATGATAAGATAGAGTACCTGCAACTAAAAACCATTCATGACAAGACAACATCAGTTTTAGAAAATCCTAATCTAACATGTTTATTGAAATCACTTGTCAAGGCTAGAATTGGTGACTGATTGAGTGACTAAATTAGGGATGGCGCAGTTCCAAAGGCCAAGGTCTGAGACTGAGGCTTGAGACTGCACAATGCACCATTCAGGATAGCCAGGGCCAAGGGATTTCACAGTTGAGGGGCTCAAAAGATCAAGGCTAGGGCTTGAAGCTTGAGGTTGCCCAATGTGTAGTTTTGGAAGGAAAGACTTAAGGAACAACACAGTTTAGGGACTCGCGAGGTAAAGCTTTAGGTTTGAGCCTTGAAGTTTCCCAATACATATTTTTGAGAGGCCAGGCTAGGTGGCTCCACAGTTGAGAGTCTCAAAAGCTCAAGGTTGAGGCTTGACGCTTGAATTTGCTCAATGTGTAGTTTTGGCAGGAGAACAAGTTGGGAGATTGCATAGTTGAGGGGTTCAAGGGATCAAGATTGAGGCTTGAGGCTCGAAGTTTCCCAATGCACAATTTTGGAGGGAGAATAGTCTCATGGATTTCATAATTGTGCAACTCAAGGTGTCAGTCTGGAAGCTTGAGGCTTGACACTACGTAGTGTGCAGTTAAGGCTGACTGGGAGGCATAAATTGCATAGTTCCGGAGCTAAAGGGTCAAGGCTTGGCATTGCAACTGCACAATGCGCAGTTTAAAGAGGCAAGGTTAGGGCTTGAGGGTTAACATTGTACAATGCGCAAATTAGGAAGGCTTAGTGAGGTCAAGTTGCCAGGGATTGAAATTTTCTAGATGATGCTTTGTTATAGTGGTGATAGAAAATACATTAAAGGTCATAAGTGTGCCGAGAGGAAATTATTTTACATAGATTGTGAAGAGGAGGAAGAAAAGGAAAAATAAACTTCAAAAGAAGAGGATATACACCAGGAACTGACCTTAGAGAAAGAATAAATTAATCTGACCATATATTGTAATTCATTGGCATGAATTACCACTCATAAAACTCTCAATATAGAAGGAAATATCAAGAATAAAAAGGTAATAGTGTTGATTGGTTTAGGTAGTACCCATAATTTTATTCATTGTAATATAGCCAAGGTATTGAATTGCTTCCTATATGAAACACTATAGTTTCAAGTGATGGTTGAAAATGGAGGAACTATAAATATCTCTAGAAAGTGCCATAATATCAAGATAACCATGGGGAAATATGTATTGAATAGCCCAATACTTTCCATTCCAATGGGTGGTGATGATGTTGTATTAGGGGTTCAATGGTTACAATCTTTGGGTACGATAGATTTTAATTTTCAAGAAATTTTCTTGAAATTTATTTGAGAAGGAAAGGAAGTTGAATTAAGGGGTATCACAGGGAAACCAGGAAATATAAGAAGCTCTAATGGCATGACAAAGCTTATAAAGAAATAAAAATGAGGCGTAATTGCACAATTATTCTCACTAGAGTTTCAAACATCGAAATCATATATTTCTCCAGACCTCCAAAAAGTCTTGGACAATCATTCCAAGGTATTTGAGACTCCTAAAGGCCTCCCACCAATTTGTGATCATGATCATGCTATACGTTTGATTACAGGAAGTGCTCCTCCAAACATCAGGCCTTACAGATATCCTTATGCCTAAAAGAGAAAAATTAAACGTATGATTGCATAAATGCTAGAGATCGGTATAATTAAACCTAGTCAAAGTTATTTCTCTACTCCAATAGTATTGGTGCACACAAAGGATGGATCATGGCGCATATGTCAGGATTATAGGGATCTCAACAAACTCACTATTAAAGATAAATTTCACATTCCTGTCATTGATGAATTATTGGATGAATTACAAGGATAAATTTAATTCACCAAGTTGGATCTCTATTCAGGATATCATAAAACTAGAATGAAGACAGCATGCATTCCGAAAACAACATTTAGAAATCATGAGGGTCATTATAAATTTTTGGTCATGCCTTTTGGCCTTACTAATGAACCTTTTACATTTCAAGGGTTGATGAATTCCATTTTCAAACCCTTCCTTAGAAAATTTATGTTAGTATTTTTTGATGATATGCTAATCTACAAAAAGTCTTGGAAGGATCATGTTTAACATGTTAATATGGTGCTAAACTATTGGAAGAGAAACAATTATATGAAAAAACCTCTAAATATTTCTTTGGAGTATAGGAGGTGGAATATTTGGGTCATATTGTATCTTATGAGGGTGTTAAGGTAGACCCTAACAAAATTAAATCCATTAAGGAATGGAAAATCCCCACAACCATGAAGCATCTGCGAGGATTTCTCGAGTTAACATGGTATTATCGCAATTTTGTTAATAATTGTGGGAGAATAGCAACACCTCTAACAAAATTATTGAATAAAAATTCATTTTCTTAGACTCTAGAAGCAACTAAGGCCTTTGAACATCTTAAAGGGGAAATGTGCCAAGCATCGGTCTTATCTATGCCAGACTTCACAAAATCCTTTATTATGGAATGCAATGCTTCAGGAAATGGAATTGGTGTTGTTTTAATGCAAGAAGGGAGACCCATTGCTTTTGAAAGCTACCCAATCAAAGGAAAGTATTTATAGAAACCTATTTATGAGAAGGAAATGTTGGCAATACTACATGCACTAAAGCAGTGACAACCTTACCTAATGGGAAGACACTTCAAGGTAAAAACAAATCATGATAGTATTAAACACTTTTTGGAACAAATATTATCTTCAGAAGAGAAACAAAAATGGGTCACAAAGATTTTGGGTTATGACTTTGAAATCATCTACAAAAAAGGGAAGTGAAATGTTCTTGCAGATGCACTCTCAATAAAGGATGAGGATGTGGAAGCATTTATTTGTTCTATTTCTATTATCCAATCGGATTGGATAACCAAAGCAAGGGAGGAATGGAAGAATGATGAAGAAGTGTGGACACTCATTCAAACGTTGTAACAAGATCCCAAAACATATGATACATTTAGCTAGAAATATGATGCATTATGGTACAAATATCGCTTATATCTTTGTAATAGTTCCCAAATAAAACAAAATATTCTTTTGGAATTGCACACCTCTCCCTTAGGAGGACATTTAGGATTTTTAAAAACTTACCATAGGGTCAAGAAGGAATTTTTTTGGGATGGCCTTAAATTTGATATTCAAAATTTTGTGGTGGAATATTTGGTCTATCAACAAAATAAAGTTGAGACAATTAAGACCCTGTTTGCTACAACCTTTATCCATTCCAAGTCAACGCTGGGAGGAGGTTTCAATGTATTTTATCACAGGTTTACCCAAGTCCAAAGGAAATAGTGTCATCATGGTGGTAGTTGATATACTTACCAATTATTCACACTTTTGTGCATTATATTATCCATTTAAAGCTAATACAATTGCTACTGCATTTATGGAAACAATTCAAAAGCTACATGGTAACCCAAAGATTATTGTAAGCAACAGAGATCCCATTTTCACTGGAATTTTTGGACAGAATTATTTTAGTGTCTGGGTACTCAACTAGCTTATCTCATCTTATCATCCTCAATCTGATGGGAAAACTGAGATAGTGAACAAATTTTTGGAAGGATATCTTTGTTTCTTTGTATCTGATAAACAAATGCAATGGGTCAAGTGTTTACCTATGGCTGAATGGTGGCATAACACTTCCTTCCATATTGTAGTAAAAATTACACCATTTATGGCACTATATGGATATCATCCACTGTCCATCACATTGTATTTAAGAGAAAATTCTAAGGTTAAAGCAGTGTAAGATCACATAAAGCATCAACAACAACTTATCCAATATTAAAGGATAACCTCACTTTGGCACATAATCAAATGAAAAAACATGCATATCAACATCACATAGAAAGAAATTTTGATGTAGGAATCTGAAATTTTTTATGGCTACAACCATACAAACAAATGTCCCTCAAGCAAGCTAAGAAGGACACTAAATTATTTCCAAAGTACTATGGTCCTTACAAGGTGTTGCAAAATATTGGTAATATGGCATACAAATTGGAGCTTCCTGCATCTTCCCAAGTGCACTCACTTTTCCATGTTTCATGCTTAAATAAGGTTATAGGTGACAAGCACCCAGTTCAAAAAATATTTCGAGAACTTGAAGAGGAAGGAAAAATCATATTAGAACCTAAAGTAGTCATGGAAACAAGAACTCAACAACTATGAAATCGATTAATTTAAGAGTATCTCATCAAGTGGAAGAACTTATCCGCTGAATATTTCACATGAGAGGATGAAAATTTTATATAGAAGCATCCAAAACTACTCAAATGTTGATGACAACACTTTTTTGAAGGAGAGAGGAATGTTAGGTCCCTATAATACTAGTGTAGCCCCTTAAATTTATTGTTAGTGTAGCCCCTTTATCGTTATTGTTGTGCCCATGTAGTCCCCATGTTTTTATTATTGTTCCCCACAGAATCCCACTATTGTTATTATTGTGCCCTTAAATTATTATTGTTATGTAGGCTATGATTATATTGTGAACCCTAAAAATCCTATATATAGAAAGGAGGTTGTGTTATTTTAATGATCCAAGAATTGTTCATTTATGTAATGTAAAGGAGGTTTCCCCATAGAAGAGGCTAATTTCTAAGTCTTTGATCTATATTTCCTTCTATTTTGTGAGCTAGTTGCATAACAAAAACAATCCAAAACTCCGCTTTATATGATAGACAACACTCCCCATGCCAAAAGACGAAATTTGCTATATGTACAGAAAAGTGCGAGCGACACTTGTGATGTGCGAATGATAGCGAGAGAAACACATGTAAGAGAAAATATAACATGAAAACAACACTAATTAAGGTGAAATAAAGTGAAAGTGATAGTAAAAAAAATGAAAGCGACAATCACGAAAGCGAAGGTGCAAAAAAGTGATAGTTTGAAAAACTTACCGAAATAGAAGTACAATTGCAGCTAAAAGTGAGAGACTGTGAATGAAAGCATGCACTGACTATTGAAATAGGTTTATTATCACATAGGAAAAATATAATGGATTGTGCTATGATTTTTCAAGCTTGCGTAAAATAATGTGCTCATGAACTTGTTGCAGACTGAGCATTTTGAGCAGGTGACTTCGACACTACAATCCAAGAAGGGAGCTCAAAGAATTAATAAAGAATCAACCAACCAAGAAGTGAATACAGAATGACCGATCACAAGATCCAAAGTAGGCTCCAAAATTCAAGTATAGGAAAAATTTTGGAGGGTGTTTGTCGCAGTGACACCACTTGGCGACACATTGGTAGAACTCCAACTTCTCTGCCTTGGTAAATTCTTTATGTAGGGTCTAGTTCTTCAGGGTATATTGATTCACCATTTGAATCACTCCAGATTCCCCAATTACTCGGTATGTAAACATATTCCCCTTCATTCCTTCTCGGTTGAACACAAACATATGACCAACTATATCACAATGTTTCAAGACAAGATAAGGGGAATGTAGCATGCTAGCTTTACATTTTCAGATTATATTTTTTGATCTATGGTGTTGCTCCACTGCTAGCAGGCCTGAAAAGTAACCCGACGATGTCACTTTAGGAACAAAAACATTGATCCGCTGCCAGCAAGCTTGGAAAGTACACCGAAGAAGGTGCTTGCTTGACCTACCTGCGCAAGAATCCTCTCTTCTTTCACCCTTTATTTATTTATTTTATATGGTATTGTGCATCAAATATTATTCATTTCATTGGTGGAAGAGAGATCTCGACTTATTGAGAGCATAAGAGGTTGTTATTTCAGAGAAGCATATTTAATAATTTTGATATTGGTTTGCTCATTTAGATTTTCCCCTTTTCCTTCTCTACTTGATTGGATCAGCATGGAAAACATCGAAACGTAAAGAACCGATCATAGGTATGAGGTTTCTAGAATAGACACAAATATCATGGTCCGACATAGAGATTTCCTCATGTAAGGATCATATTTTTCGTCAGAACATCATCGACCAAGGATAACCAAGACAGAGAAGAAAGGTTGAAGGTTAGCCAAATGTTATAGTGTCACAAAGTGCTGTTCTATTTTTCCACATTGTCTTAAAGCCAAAGGGAACATCCTTCATGTGAAGTCTTATTAAACAAAACATGAAATAAGAAATAGGACACAACAAGAGAACCAAAATCAAAAGGAAAAAACAAATGGAGGCGAAACAGAAAACAAAATGCGAGAAAAAATTCGGAAAACAAGTGCAGGATGATTACAAAAAAGGGGAAACTAAAGTGAAACTAGACCTACTTCTAATCTAACCTGTTATAAGGTCAGAGTCAAGTGTAATGAAACTTCCAGTGAAACCATCGTAGTTGTTCCCAACCTGCAATAACAAATATAAAACCAATTAAAACTGATATAGACCAGCATGCAACAAAAAAGATAAGAGCTTGAATAAATTTCAAAACAAATAGAAGGTATTTCATGTCAGTATAAATATGTGTCATAGCCATGACTTCTATCCAACTTGCTATCTTACCTTTTTGATCAAAATTACAAATAGAAAAAACCTCAAAAGCTTCTTATGAATGCATCTTCTGTTTTTTTATTGTGTTCTGATTTTAGGCTAGTTATGAAGTAAGTTTTTGATTTTTTGTTTTTTAAGTTGTGAGGGATGAAACTGATCAAAGATATAAAATAGATAACAAGATGTAGATTAATTGGGCTATGGGGTCAAAAGGTCAAGAAAGCTATTAGATGACGATACAAGGCTATTGAAGGGCCGATTTGATTCAAGGTAGAAAGGATCTTAGGGAAAAATGGAGTAAATGGACATCAAGTTTGTGAACAACAAAGAGTTTCAAGCATCACTGGTTCAATAGATAGCATAAACATGGTAAGGAAAACCCTTAATCATGCAACATGTAACTATAAACTAATCAACACATAGAAACAAACATTCAAGCCATGCATAGAAGTATAAGACCCTCTAACTTTGGGAAATGGCTATCAGACTTTGGGGAAAACACATAAGACGGACTAACAACTCAAAACACTATGCCGGAATGCCTAAACACAGTACTTCAAGTTATTGGGCACTTTGAATAACAAGATTCGCATAGTTTTAGGCAAAGGGCTAGATCGGAACTAGGCCTCCTTGGTTCAAACAAAATGATAATCTAATCAGTCAAAGAGATAGTTTCATGGATGGGACTATGGAAAGTCATAGGTAAGCAGGGCACACCATACATCCTACTCAACATGCATAGAACTATGAATGAAACTAGCAACAATATCCTCAAGTTATTAAAGAGCAGTTAAGAATTCTTTAATGCAACTAAGGAAGAAGAAAACATAAAAGCTATGAAGATTCAGGAATTTTGAGGTGCCTCCATGGGCATATCTCAAATTTGTTCTCTAATGATCTATAGCAAGCAAGAAACATGTATCATGAATGAAAACTAGAAGACAACAACAAAGCAAGAGACACTATACCATTCTACCATGTCATGGAATCCATCAACAATCCTTCATCATCCATCCAAGAACATTCAAGAGGCAATCCAAAAGCATAACACAAGTATTTTCTTCAAAGCTCATATGACCAATATATTGCTTCTCTTCTCAAGTTCCAGCCTTGTTTACAATGAGAGCCTTTGGAATATATAGGCTAAAGTGAGGAAAACCTCATGGTTCAACTTGCATCCTCATTGGCCTAATCAAAATATCTAAACTTGTCCTTGAGGCTTTGCAAAGCCCAACGCACAAAAATATCTCATAAAATATCTAAAAATTGCTAAAAAATGGAATTTAATTGACTTTGCATCATTTTCCAAGTGTAAAAATAGCTAAACGCACATTTGGAAAAAGCAGATTTTAGAGGTTCAAAAATTACAAAAATATTTCAAATTTACATCAGAAAAAGGTCCCCTGACTTTCCAGAAACATTTGGCAGCCTTCCTGATGTCGAAACGAGGCTCATGATAGCTCGTTGGATAGCTCTGAGTGTCTACTTTCCGGCGCAACTGAAATTTCTTCAATCTGATGCCCATAAGTCCTCCAAATCTGCACCTATGTGTAAAAAGCCAGAAAATAACAGTTTGCTGATAGACCGGGCAGAGTGTGCAAAATGCGAGCCTTTTTCGCTGTTTTGAAGGGGAAAATGATCTCCAAATGCTCTGAAAATCGCTGAGGACATGCTCATGAAATTATGGCATCTGATGGTACCATTCTCCTCCCTTGACGAATCCTCAAAATGAAATGGCGAATTTATGAGTTTTTGACCAAAAACCCAAAAATGCCAAAAAACCAAAAATTGTCAAAATGGGCTCAAAATTGGGGTGCATGACCCTCAAGGGTCCTTGGCAACATGTTCCTAAGCTAAAGCCAAAATGTCAAGTGCTGATATGCCTTTCTTCTCTTTCCGTGTCGGGCGCTTCCTCTTTTCTTCCTTCAGTTTCTCTTGGGTGGCCTTTAGCTTGCGTCGGGCAAACTGATTCAACTTTTGATAGTGTTGTGTCATCTTCCTTTGCAGCTCCAGGTCTCTGTTTTTCTTTTCAAGCTTCATCTCCAAGTGTTTATTGGCTCTTTCTAGCCATGCCTCCTTATTTTCTTCAATTTCTTGCTCAAGTAGTGCAGTGAGGGGAAAAGCTTGAAGATGAGCCTGCTCTTCTTCCCTTTGCTTTTCTAGGGCTCTTTTAAGCCCTATGGTTCTAGGCCTCTTCCGCCTAGGCTGGTCTTCTTCTTCATCTTCATCAAACTCACCAATGAGCTCCTCTATCCTTATTTGTGCTTTAGCTGCCTCATTCTTGTATTTGATAGCTCGTGCCTCATGGACAGCCAAATGGACACTCATTTGTTTATTTTAGATCTCCAAGAAATGATTGAAGGTCTTTGCCCAATGAAGGTCATTCTCCAATGCTTCAATTTGACCCTCGCGATGGATTAGAAGGTTTTCAAGAATGTGGGCTTCATTATTGTTGTCATCACTTTGGATGGGAATGACAGCCAATGTACCTCCTTGTTCTTGACTTTCCCCTAGATTGCCTTTCCCTTTGCCCTTGAAAGCTAACCTTGCACTCTTCCTTCTTGGCATGCTAGTGGGAGACCCCTTTGGCGATTTTCTTTTGCTGGGGAAAACTCTTGTTACTTTTGGAGTGGAAGTCTTAGGCCCTTTCTTTCTTGCTATGCTGGGCTTTGTTCTTTTGGGAGAAGGAGACACAATTGCTTTACCCTTGTCAACTTCTTGAAACTGCTGCTCTCCTTGAGGCTGCTGTGTGTCTTCTTTAAGTTGCTTCTACCCCTCAATGTTATGATGTTGATCTGCCTCAAATCCTTGTTGCCCTTGTCATCAACTTTATGCTGCTGCTGTGCTTGGATTTCCTGTTCATTTTGTGGCTCAAGCTGCTGCTCAAATTCCTGCCCAAACTGTTGTTCATGACCTTCAATATCAAGCTGCTGCTCTTCCTCTTGTCTCTGCTGTTCATTTTCACTGAGATGCTACTGTTCAGCACTCTTTTCTTCTTGCTCCTGCTGTTGCCCTTCATCTTCAATTTGCTGCCCTTCACCTATCTCTTTTTGCTGTTCAAACTGTTGCCCCTGTTTACCAACATCAAGCTGCTGGTGTGTTTCAACTTCATGCTCACTTTGTGGCTCAAGCTGCTGCTCTTGACCATCAAAATCATGATGCTGGTCTTCATCAGTTTCTTCATGTTTATCCTCTTCCTCTTCTACCTGTTCATGTCCTTCTTCTTCATGTTGTCCTGACTGTTCTGTGGTGATCTTGAGCCTTCTAGGAGTAGGCCTGCTGGACAAAGGTACAGGGCGATGAATAGGCTGGGTGGGAGATATACAGACAGGAGGAACAGTAGAGAAATCTGGGTGGCTGATAAAAACATCCCATGGAACCTCTTTCTTCTCTAGCTGGTGTAGGATGATAATTTTGATCAGAGAATGATGGAAAAGGGAAGCTATTTGCAGAGATGGAGTCTTCTTCTGGACTGTGGATGCCATCTTCTCAATGCTTTTGTATAAAAAGTAAGGGAGATTTAGCTGCCTAGTTCTAGTGAAATGCATCAATAGTCGGACATGGTAGGCATAAACTCGAGTAAATCTCCCTTCACAAGTAAAATACTTCATTATGACCTTCATTAGAGGAGCATAGCTGTCAAGAAGATAAGAGAAAGGAAAAATAGTAGTGCAAGTATCTCTATGCTCGGGCTTGATGAAAGGCTTGTAGTCATCCAAGTCTAGATGGGTCTGTTTGAACCATTTCTTGCCATGATATGGAATTTTGGTGGCTTTAGACACTGACCTCGGGGAAAACTTGAAATCAAGGTCTGCTACCTGGAAATGCTTGCTTTGGAACCTCAGGGCGCATAGGTGTGTCAAGGGCGAGAAACTTTTGACCTCCTGTACCTTCTGGCAGAACTCTAAACAACCTACCTCATGAAAATTGAAGAGGATGGATGGATGTGCATTGACCACTGTAGAGATTGGCTCATATATTTTATGTAAACCACTTCTGCTGTCTTTCCTGGGCGGCATTTTGGGCTGAATAAGCTGTTGAAGCACCAAACAGTCTTACTGCCTTTAAACTGCCTTCTTTGAACCAAACCCTGTCAATTCACTGTGTAGATAGAGAAACAATGTCTTTGAATGACTTCAAAAAGTTTCCTCACGATACAAAACCCCTGCTCCCTTAAAAAGTGGCTTTTTAACCTTTAATATGTATCTTAGCTAGCAGACCTCTTAACAAAAGACAATGCAGTGAAATGGAGACAGACTGTTAGGTGAAAATGCTGGGTATAATGTAAAAATCACCTTGCTCTTGTGAAGTTTGGAGGTCAACAACCCATTTTTATCTTTGACCAAAGTAAACTTCCTAACTCTACCATCCTGTCCCTGTCTGGTGTGTTAATTAATCAACACAGTTCACACCATATACAATCAATCTTGAGTGTAGTCATATAGTCAATTTCACAGTTATGGAACAAAGGTGACAGAGTTAAAAATGCTCCAAAAGTTTCAACAGAGGCTATATGAGCTTATTCCTTTCAAAATCCGAGACTCCCCTTTCAATATAGAATACCAGTCCTCCTTAGAAGAATGCCTCTATAACCTCTGAAAATCAACTTGATAGTGAGCTTTGAAGAACAGAAAAATAGTCAATTAGAACACACAGTGAACAACTATCTTTTCTGTGGTTGGTAGGGGTAACCTGTTCCTTGACATTTTGAGGATGCAAGACACTTTTGTCCTTTGATTAGGGAGGTGAAAACACAGTTTTCAGCTTAAAAATCTTTTCCCTGTAGGCATTTCATCAGTGTATTCATCTCTACACCACAGCTTTAAACAACGGATATCTTCACAGCAAAAACACAGTTTGTAGATATGATGGCAGGGTTTAAAATTTTTTGTATGTTGTGGTAACAAAGACTTATGGCAGTTTAATGCCGAAAATCTCCCCTTTTACCAAAACCTTAAACCTAATATGCAGCTCAACAGGCATATGAAGATATATAAACTCAGCAGTGGTGACTTGTCAAGATTTGTAACAAATCTTTCAGTTGGGGGAGATATGGTGAGTTTTTAAACAGAAAACCTATCTCTTTGACTCACACCGGAACGTTCAACCTTTACCCTTGTTTGGTCTTTGAAAAACACAGTGATTCTTCCACCCTAAATATTTTTAAAATGTCAAAGATGCACATGGAGTACCTTGAGATTTGAATGGCAAGGCTTGGCTAATCGTTTGAGTGGATTTGGAGCACCTTTGGAGGCGTTTAAGATCATCAAAAGACGCGCGGCATGTTCATATGGAAGAGCGCCGCGCAAGTTTGTGCCGTCGGGTCACTGTCGGGCCGACAGGACTGGCACTGCACAGGCGCGCTGCGCGCATGTATAGGCGCGCCGCGCGGTAGTTATCCGCCTGTGAAAATTTTCTTCTGAGCGCGCCGCGCACTATTTCAGGCGCGCCGTGCAGTGAAACCTGGAAAAACTTGCGAAAATTCCCAAATTTTCTCGTCTTCAGTCCTGTGAATGGCAAGAGTGGAATGATATTTCGTGCTTGTTGAGAGATTTAAAAGGAAGTCCAACGGTCTTTATTCCTTTGAATGCAAAATAACCAATCATTGTCGACATGAATTTCGTGAGGGTTTTTTGGGAAAACACTCCTTTTCAAAAGAATTTCTTTTGTCCATTCGAAATAAAACAAGGTGACCTTGAATGTGTTAATAAGGGTTCATATTTGGAAACTGTGAGTAATATAAGAAGGCTGTGTATCTTACTCGAGCAGTAGCAATGGTTATGACCCTTTCCTAGGGTCAATGCTATTCATTTTATTTGTACATTTGAATAGTGCCTTCTATCACTGCTAACCTTTCCAACACAGCAAGCAAAACCCAGAAATACACTAACAATTTATGAAACATTCTTCGCCATCCTGCAAGGGGGCAAATTCACCTCTTTGAACCTGAAAATAATAGTGTATGCTCTGGATGTTCTGGTGGTGATAATACTTACTGTGAAACTGATTTGTTTATCAAGTGTCCTTTAACACATTTTCTGACTGTGGGTACAGAAAGTGGTTGCATTTACTCCGACGCTTTCTTCTTAGTCTATTTCAAAAGAGATCTCTTCAATCACTTTTCCCTTACTCAATTTGCATTGATATGGTGCCATTGACTTTTAAAAGTGAACATGCCTGTATGAGTTGTAGGATCATTCTCCAGAACTGAAAATATGTCAAAGTGCTTCCTTGTATGTTATGAACCTGTAAACTTGCTTCGTAGGACTCACGAAGAAATTGAACTGCTGCTCTTCAAATATCTTTTATACTTTTCCGACTCTTGAATGGAATACTTGTTCCCCGACATTTGAAAGGAGATGGCTTATCCCTTTTAACTTGGTTTGACAAAATTTCTTTCCAATACACTTTCTCTACTCAGAAAATATTACTATGATGTCTCTGTCCATTTGAATAATGACAACCTATGTTTGTTTCCAGCTGATTATCTTTACATTCTTTTCCAAGGTTTCAAAACTCAGATCATAACTTTTTAATATCCTTGTGTTGAGGAGACAAACATATGAGGTGTAAAAATCAGCTAGAGTTACTCATAAACACCAAAGCTCTTATTATCCATTTTCTTCTAATGGAGCTCTGAAATCAACAAACCTGCTGCATCTGAAGGCTACATTTTTCTTTGTGGTGGAGTGTAGATCGCAACACCATGAACTTGCACTAGCGCTTTGAATGAGAACAAGATGTCACATGTCTGGGACTGTGTACTACTTGCCTGCCTTTTCTTTATGTTCATCCAGAAACCATGGACTGTATTTCACATTTAAACAGAAACAAAAGAACACACATAGGTCTTTTTTACTGAAGTATTTGCCTGCTCAAGATTGATTTGAGCCATTCATATTAACACCCCTGCAGAGATATTTGTTATGATAGCCTTGATTAAAGGAGTCCTTTTTTGATGCGCCATGATGATGACTGAAACTTCAAATGATCCTCTTTCTTAGGACACAAGACCAAAAACTCTGCTTTCTTTTGTCTTGCACATTTCAGATCTTAGCCCTGTTTTGATCATCACTTTCACTCAGAAACCTAGAGTCACTGTTTTACTGTCTAGTAAAAAAAAAACCTGTGCTTATAGTATGTTTTGCAATCCTTGAAGTCAATATTGGCCATCGCCCTCTGCTTGTAGATGAAGGAGGCGCCTTAACCCTCTGCTTGTAGATGAAGGAGGTTCTTGGCCATGACAAATTACTAGTCTGTTTGACAGTGGTGTCTTTCTTCTACTGTGATTTCATACTGAATGGAAGCTGCAAGGTCTTGATGAGTAATTCCTTACCCCGCAGATGTATCTCAGGCTCATGTTGACATTGAGAAGCAGTTGTTCTTCTAAATTTGGATTCAAGAATTTTCTCCTGAGATGATAATATATTTCCTGTCTTTGTAAAATCCATAAAACACTGTAAAACACCTAATAATCAGCTTGAGACTATGGTATATGCAGTGCTGAGACTTAGGGGTGTGTAAGTGGTGCGACTTAGGGCTGTGATCAATTTCATTTGCAGAGTGGGAGGTCTGTCATGATTGGTCTGTATCAGATGGAGGTTTTTTGGCCTTTTGATGGTTGCCAAGGGTAAAATGCCTTAAAGCGGCACTTCCTAACTTAGGGGAGGCTTTTGAAACAGACGTTGGATTGTCCTTTTAGAGCTGATGGGCAGACCAGTAGGGCTAAAGCTAGATAGGATAGTGATAATGAGTTTTAACCTTGACATGGGTGGACTGAAAAGCAGGAGGGCGAAAAAGTTTTATGAAGGTTTTCTAGATGACAAATTGACATATGGAGATCAGCTTCTAGAAAATTCAGCTATGGATCTAGTCATCACTAACAAGTGAAAAATACTGATGACTAACGGTGGCTCCATTTGGGGAGGGCAGCTCCTCGTCAGGAGGTGTCTAGAATTCAGATCTTTGGCTTATGAAGACTAGTGCCTTACCCATTGGCGCAAAATTTCACCCTTCTTTGATGCTATTTCTAAAAAGTGACAGCATGGTTAACATCAATGATATTTGTACCTACCCCACTATCTTTCCTAACATTTTTTCTTCTCTTTGGCGCATTTGAACTAGCAGCCTTTTGACAATGTATATTTTTATTTTTGCAAAATGAACCTATCTACTTCTACTCTTATATCTTCCAGGAGTTCAGATTAAACTGATGAACTCCTTCATTACTCTACCTATGCTAGATCAAATGTCAAGATTAAGCAGTTTGACAGGATTTTGTTCTCTAATCTAAAACATGAAATTTAAAATGATCAAATCAGGATTAGACAGTCTGATTTGTCATGCATTTGCGGCATAAAAGACAAGCTGCACACAAATATTATTTTGCAACAAAAGGAAAACTAGACAAGCGGGGCTAAGATGTACAATGTATTTTTCATCCCTCACTTCTCTCTTTGGTTCTGTTTTAGGCATGTGGAACCAGAATCTCTCCCTAATATAAACTGTTTGATAAGTCAATCTTACACAATGTTGACTATCTTTTTCACTCACTAACTTATCAGCAAATAAATTTAAACATGCTCAGCTATGATTAGGCTAGATAGCTGAACAAGACATTGAAGTACTAGTAGCGGCACTTAGACTTGCACGCTTTCTGAAGGACTATTTTTTGGAACATAGGGCCTTTGTTCTATCTTCACTCGCCCCCTTTTCTATCTTTTACTGTTTTTGAATTTTCTATTTTTCTATGTTTAAAACAGTGGTATATACAATGAATGAAAGTATTTCAAACTCAGAAATCTTGGAAATGACAGAATTTAAGCATCTTATCCTCGTAAGGATCTCCTCTCACCCTTGGCCCACTCAACTCCTGAAAAGAGAAATTTGGGAAGTTTTCTCTCTCTAACATGACACAGGGATTCATGCAAGAATCTCTAAACAAACCGGTATCTTCCCGTTGTACCTCTTTGAATATCTGATTTCCACTCCTTTCCTTACTGTACATCTTCCTCAAGTAATGCATGTACTCTTGGTCATTCTTGAAATAGATAATGACATCATCAAGGTATGAAAAAATGCAGAAATTTAAAACTGGGAACATGGCCTTCATGAACAGATTTCTGATATTGGGTGGTTTTGCAATTTTGATTTTGAAATTAGATCTACCTCCCGCAAACTGGAAAAAATCTTTAAGCTGTCTACTTTGCAAGGGAATCTTTTGAACATGACCTGCAACATCATCTTGCGCAAACACATGATTAAAAGCACTTTTAATTGGTATATCATGGTCTTGGGTAGAAAAAACAGAATTTCTGTTATAGGGATATGCAGTAGTATTTCTAAAATCGAAACAGACTCTATGACCAGCTGTTTTATCCTTGATTATTATAGTTTGGTTCAGATTGTTATGTCTTCTCTTGTCAAGGTTATTCTTTGTGGAAGAAAAAGTATCACAACATTTTCCCTTGTTTTTACTGTAGAAATTGGTATTCTGCATGAGATTTCTGATTTTAGCATTTCTGAGTTCTTCATGAAAAGACAGAATTTGAGCCAATTTCAGTAGCTCAGGTATGCTAGGACTGCATCTATCATTCTTTCTCATAAGAAATTTATCAGGCATTTTTTCTAGATTTTGAGTTGCTGAGGCTATAGTCAAAGTTTCATTTGCAGTGGATGATCCATATGATGGTAAATCTTTGAGGTATGGTAGAAACATTAAACTCCCTTGCTCCTGGGTTCCGAACAGGTTGATGATGTGTAAGTCTTCTAAAGCCTTTACCTAGAAAAAAATTTCGCAGGTTACTGCTGGTGTTTGACTAGGGTTAGAGTAATTTGCTTGATATTACATAAGGGTTTGCGCTTCTTGCTCTAGTCCCACCTTAGAAGGGACATACTTACTTTCTTCATGACACAGCTATTCATGATCATGGTAGTTTTGAGTGTCTAGTTCATCATAGAGCACCAGGGGCAGCTGATGTGGTGGATCTAAGTTTATTTCAGTCTCTTCTGAATCTTCCTCCATGTTTTCATCAATATGCATAATGAAAGAGTTCAGGTCGGAACGTAAGGAATACATTGGAATGTTGTTTGGCCTCTCTTGACTACTAATCATCTATTTCATGTGTGACTCTCGGTAGAGTATTCTTGTCTGGTCGAACACAGGAATGGTGGCGTATGACATGTCCAGTTGAATATTCACTTGGAGTTTGGCTCCCCAAGATCTGGATAGAAGCATTCCGTACTTGGGAGGGATGTCTGCCACTACTATATCCATGATTAGATGTTTCGCAGGTATTTGGGCTAGACTAAAACAAAGGTCTTTGATCAAACCCAGACATTTGACTCTACTCGAATCAAATGAATACAAGTCTTTGTATGGTCTTGTGATTTCCAGGCCTAGTCTTTCCATTACTACCTTCGGCATAAGATTATGCGAGGCGGCGGAGTCTAGCATGGCATTGTGGAGGATTTGGACGTGGATGTTTAGGCTAATGTAGAATGGAAGAGTAGTTCCTTCTTGGAATTTTCCCTCTATCTTCGGACCAAACAACACTTCAGGAGTGTCATCAGCCAGATTAACAGTGTTCGCATCATTTCCTATATTTAGGACTTTTAACACTTAGGTTTTATAAGAGCTTTGAGCGATGAGTTCGGTAAGAGGCATGGTGATCTTAATCTTGGCGATTTTGCCTTCAAAGCTAAAAGGCAGCTGAAGTTTAGATATGTTTGTTTCAGATTTTTCAGCCACGACCTTCTCTATGTTCTGAGTTTGTTGGCTTTGTTTCGGGATTTTGTTTGCCATAGTTGCTTCAGTAACTTTTGTGGAAGTACTCGGAGCAGCTAAGTCAGGACTAGTTTGGGTAACTTTAGCTTTGTTTTGGTCACTCTTCTCGACTGTGATTTTGTTACTGTTAACTGCTTTCCTAAGGATGGTATCAGGGGTTTTAGCAGTATCTGAGTTACCTTTCTTGGAATTATCTTGGTTTCTTTTGCTTCTAAGGTCATATTACCGGTGAGATTCTATTATGACATTTTGAAAATCTATCGTAGGGTCGTCGAGATATTCATAGTTGGCCTCATCCTGATTAGGGGAAAAGAATGCTTGTTCTTCTTCTGTGAGGTACACCTCACTCTCATTATCAGACCCTATAAGGTTCAAATGACTTTCACCAATGGCTTCTGTATCCCTATCATCTTCTTCCACATAATTTTCATTAAATGGTGGCCTAATTTGTTGGTCATTTTCCCTTGGTCTGCTTTGAGGCTGCTCCCTCCTAAAGTTTTGGTTTCGGTTTCTGTTTGGAGGGTTTGGCTGGTTGTCCCTAACAGGATATTTTTCATTCATCCTTTCCCACATTTTGGCCATGGTTTTGACTAATTCATCTATTCTAGGATCTAGGGAAGGTGATGAAGTGGAGACCTCATCTTTATATGTGACCTTTCTTTCTGATCTAGTCCTAGCCCTTTTTTCTGCTAAGTTGGCATCTGCTTTTATGGCTATTTGTTGCATCTCCTCTAAGGTAGGGGGATCTTTGTCTCTCAGATGATATGTCATGTCCGGATCGAAACCCTCGGGGAATTTTGCCAAGGCTAAACCAAGTGGGGGTTTGAAATGAGGTGGGAGGGAGTTATACACACTGTTGAACCTAGTGCAGTAAGCCTGGACACTTTCCCCATTTTCCCATTTTAGGTTGTTATATTCTTACAGGATTTGAATAGCGTTCCTTCGGATTTCCCACCTATTTCTAAAGATTTGATGTAGTTCTGGGATGTTGTGGATGCTGTTTGGAGTCAAGCTTTTGAACCATGTTTTGGGTTCACAACCCAGGCTTTGGGCGAATATTCTCATTTTGACAGTCTCGTCTTGTACCTCCAAGTATTCATAAGCATCACTCATCCTACTTATATGCTGTTGAGGTGTGGTGGTGTCTTCTCCGGTAAAGTGTGGGATTTTGTCTTGATATTTATTTGGGAGAGGAGCCAAAGGCGGTGGCAACACCAAAGGTGCATACCAGGCTGCCATGACGGGAGCTAATGGATGATGTACAAGATGAGGACTAGTGGGATGAGATGAGGTGGTTTGAATAGGTGTGGCAGATGAACTTGGACTAGTGATCTGGTTTTGAGCAGATCTGGGATGGTGGGAGCCAAAGTGATGGAGAAGCTGAAAATCAGGGGGTGTGGAAGGTGAAGCTTCTATACTAGGAATCTGTGGTGGGTCTAGGGGTTCAAGATCATCAAAGTCTATCTTACTATGAAACTTGCTTCTGAAAATAGTTTTTGATGATTCTAATTCAAAAGGTGAATCTGGTAGGATAGTGAGATGTTTAGGTACTGATCTTGTTTTACGGATGGATCTACCAGTAGCTAGATGGTCAGTTTCGGAAGCTTGCCACAGAATCTTCTCTGGGTCATCTACTATGATAGGGGGGTTTGGGTCTGGATGGGATCTGGTGTTAATTCTTCGTGAAGCCAGATTTTGGATCTAGAGTTTAGAGAGAATGGTATTGGTGAATGTTTTGGATGAGTGGTCTCTCTAAAGTTCTACTAAGGTGAAGGATGGTCAAAATAAAAGGGATGGACTAGTGGAGTCGCCAGGTGGAACTGGGTTGTTTTTGTGAAGATAGCTATGGTCCACCACCGGTAACTAATCTGAAAATGTTTTGGATTTTCTGAGTTTTATGTGCAATCTATGGTTTAAAGTATTCTAAATTTGTTTCAAAACCTTGCTAGGGTGGCGATAACAAAAAGAGTTTACTCTAAATGAGTCTATGGACTGCTTGTTTGTTTAAGTATCTAAAGGACCAAAGAGTCTACAAGAGTTTGCTAGACTGTCATGTACTCAGTGTCCCACTATCTCCCGCTATGTTAGTGAGCAATGGGAGAGGTCTATCGGATAGTAACCTAGAGTTCGGTAAAATAGTAAAGCCTACTGGAGGCTAGTGGAGTCGCCAGGTGGAACTTGATTGTTTTTTGAGATATGTGTGTATGGTCCACCACCAGTACTGACAGAAAAACCAATCTAAGGGAGTGTTTTGGGGTTTTTTGAGTTTTATGTGCCTACAAGTTTTGGAAGAGTTTCCTATGACTGACTCATCATTTTCCTAAGATGGTGAAGGAGCTATTTCTACTCTTCGGACAACACTTAAGTTTTCTAAGTTTGAATGAGACTTCGAGAGTTACTAAGGAGTACTTAGATTGTCACTAACTCGGAAGGTCCTACTGTGAGTGTCACTATGTTAGCGAGCAGTGGGATAAGTCAATCAGATAGTATTTAAAGGTCTCTAAAGATTAGGGAAACTAAGCTTGTTTATCACTCAGAGTCCCACCGTGATCGCCATTATGTTAGGGTCCCGTGATTTGGTTGATTGGCAAGCCAAATGACAGTGTAACATCAAACCAAGCTTTGGAGCCCGAGGACCTAGCCTTCCTGGACTCAGAAAGGGCTCTCTCTATATGCGTAAGGGATATCTGTGTGTTTGTTTATTGTGTTCTGATTTTAGGCTAGTTATGAAGTAAGTTTTTTATTTTTGTTTTTTAAGTTGTGAGGGATGAAACTGATGAGAGATATAAAATAGATAACAAGATGTTAGATTAACTGGGCTATGGGGTCAAAAGGTCAAGAAATCTATTAGATGATGATACAAGGCTGTTGAAGGGCCGATTTGATTCAAGGTAGAAAGGATCTTTGGGAAAAATGGAGTAAATGGACATCAAGTTTGTGAGAAACAAAGAGTTTCTAGCATTACTGGTTCAATAGATAGCATAAACATGGTAAGGAAAACCCCTAATCATGCTAAATGTAACTATAAACTAATCAACACATAGAAACAAACATTCAAGCCATGCATAGAAGTATAAGACCCTCTAACTTTGGGAAATGGCTATCAGACTTTGGGGAAAACACATAAGACGGACTAACAACTCAAAACACTATGCCGGAACGCCTAAACACAGTACTTCAAGTTATTCGGCACTTTGAACAACAAGATTTGCATAGTTTTAGGCAAAGGGCTAGATCGGGACTAGGGCTCCTTGGTTCAAACAAAATTATAATCTTAATCAGTCAAAGAGATAGTTTCATGGATGGAACTATGGACAGTCATAGGTAAGCAGGGCACACCATACATCCTACTCAACATGCATATAACTATTAATGAAACTAGCAACAATATCCTCAAGTTATTAAAGAGCAGTTAAGAATTCTTTAATGCAACTAAGGAAGAAGAAAACATAAAAGCTATGAAGATTCAGGAATTTTGAGGTGCCTCCATGGGCATATCTCAAATTTTTTCTCTACTGATCTATAGCAAGCAAGAAACATGTATCATGAATGAAAACTAGAAGACAACAACAAAGCAAGAAACACTATACCATTCTACCATGTCATGGAATCCATTAACAATCCTTCATCATCCATCCAAGAACATTCAAGAGGCAATCCAAAAGCATAACACAAGTATTTTCTCCAAAGCTCATATGACCATATATTGCTTCTCTTCTCAAGTTCAGCCTTGTTTACAATGAGAGCTTGTGGAATAAATAGGCTCAAGTGAGGAAAACCTCATGGTTCAACTTCCATCTTCATTGGCCTAATCAAAATATCTAAACTTGTCCTTGAGGCTTTGCAAAGCCCAAGGCAAAAAAATATCTCATAAAATATCTAAAAATTGCTAAAAAAGGGAATTTAATTGACTTTGCATCATTTTCCAAGTGCAAAAATAGCTAAACGCACATTTGGAAAAAGCAGATTTTTGAGGTTCAAAAATTACAAAAATACTTCAAATTTATATCAGAAAAAGGTCCCCTGACTTGCTGGAAACATTTGGCAGCCTTCCCGATGTCGAAACAAGGCTCATGATAGCTCGTTGGAAATATCTAAGTGTCTACTTTCTGGTGCAACTGAAATTTCTCCAATCCGATGCCCAGAAGTCCTCCAAATCTGTACATGTGTGTAAAAAGCCAGAAAATTACAGTCTGCTAATACACCGGGCAGAGTGTGCAAAATGCGAGCCTTTTTCGCTGTTTTGAGGGGGCATATGATCTCCAAATGATTTGAAAATCGCTGAGGACATGCTCATGATATTATGGCATCCGATGATACCATTCTCCTCCCTTGATGAATCTTCAAAATGAAATGGCGAATTTATGAGTTTTTGATCAAAAATTCAAAAATGCCAAAAAACCAAAAATTGTCAAAATGGGCTCAAAATTGGGGTGCATGACCCTCAAGGGTCCTTGAAAACATGTTCCAAAGCTGAAGCCAAAATTTCAAGTGTTGATATGCCTTTCTTCTCTTTTCGTGTCGGGCACTTCCCCTTTTCTTCCTTCAGTTTCTCTTGGGTGGCCTTTAGCTTGCGCCGGGCAAACTGATTCAACTTTTGATAGTGTTTTGTCATTTTCCTTTGCAGCTCCAGGTCTCTGTTTTCCTTTTCAAGCTTCATCTCCAAGTGTTTATTGGCTCTTTCTAGCCATGCCTCCTTATTCTCTTCAATCTCCTGCTCAAGTAGTGCAGTGAGGGGAAAGGATTGAAGATGGGCCTGTTCTTCTTCCTTTTGCTTATCCAGGGCTCTTTTAAGCCCTATGGTTCTAGGCCTCTTCCGCCTAGGCTGGTCTTCTTCTTCATCTTCATCAAACTCACCGATGAGCTCCTCTATCTTCACTTGTGCTTTAGCAGCCTCATTCTTGTATTTGATTGCTCATGCCTCATGGACAGCCATATGGACACTCATTTGTTTATTTTGGATCTCCAAAAAATGATTGAAGGTCTTTGCCCGATGAAGGTCATTCTCCAATGCTTCAATTTGACCCTCGCAATGGATTAAAAGGTTTTCAAGAAAGCGGGCTTCATTATCACTGTCATCACTTTGGATTGGAATGACAGCCAATGCACCTCCATGTTTTTGACTTTCTCCTATCTTACCTTTCCCTCTGCCTTTGAAAGCTAACCTTGCACTCTTCCTTCTTAGCATGCTAGTGGGAGACCTCTTTGGTGATTTTCTTTTGCTAGGGACAACTCTTGTTACTTTTGGAGTGGCAGCCTTAGGCCCTTTTTTTCTTGTTGTGTTGGGCTTTGTCTTTTTGGGAGAGGGAGGCACAATTGCTTTGCCTTTGTCACCTTCTTGAAACTGCTGCTCTTCTTGAGGCTGCTGTGTGTCTTCTTCAGGTTGCTTCTGCTCTTCAATGTCATGATGTTGATTTGTCTCAAATTCTTGTTGCCCTTGATCATCAACATCATGCTGTTGTTGTGCTTGGATTTCTTGTTCATTTGGTGGCTCAAGCTTCTGTTCATGACCTTCAATATCAAGCTGCTGCTCTTCCTCTTGTCCCTGCTATTCATTTTCACTGAGATGTTGTTGTTCAACACTCTTTTCTTCTTGCTCCTACTGCTGCCCTTCATCTTCAATTTTCTTCTCTTCACCTATTTCTTTTTGTTGTTCGAACTGCTGCCCCTGTTCACCAACATCAAGTTGCTGGTGTGTTTCAACTTCATGCTGACTTTGTGGTTCAAGCTGCTGCCCTTGACCATCAAAATCATGCTGCTGGTCTTCATCAGTTTCTTCATGTTTGTCCTCTTCATTTTCTACTTGTTCATGTCCTTCTTCTTCATGCAGTCCTGACTGTTCTTTAGTAATCTTGAGCCTTCTAGGAGGAGGCCTGCTGGACAAAGGTACAGGGTGACAAATAGGCTGGGTGGGAGATATATGGACAGGAGGAACAGTAGAGAAATCTAGGTGACTGATAAAAACATCCCATGGAACCTCTTTCTTCTCTAGCTGGTGTAGGATGATAATTTTGATCAGAGAATGATGGAAAAGGGAAGCTATTTGCATAGATGGAGTCTTCTTCTGGACTGTGGATGCCATCTTATCGATGCTTTTGTATAAAAGGTAAGGGAGATTTAGCTGCCTAGTTCTAGTGAAATGCATCAATAGTCGGACATGGTAGGCATAAACTCGAGTAAATATCCCTTCACAAGTAAAATACTTCATTATGACCTTCATTAGAGGAGCATAGCTGGCAAGAAGATAAGAGAACGGAAAAATAGTAGTGCAAGTATCTCTGTCCTCGGGCTTGATGAAAGGCTTGTAGTCATCCAGGTCTAGATGGGTCTGCTTGAACCATTTCTCACCATGATATGGAATTTTGGTGGCTTTAGACACTGACCTCGGGGAAAACTTGAAATCAAGGTCTGCTACCTGGAAATGCTTTCTTTGGAACCTCAGGGCACATAGGTGTGTCAAGGGTGAGAAAATTTTTACCTCCTGTACCTTCTGGCAGAAATCTAAACAACCTACCTCATGAAAGTTGAAAAGGATGGATGGATGTGCATTGACCTCCTCTGTAGAGATAGGCTCATATCTCTTATGTAAACCACTTCTGCTGTCCTTCCTGGGTGGCATTTTGGGCTAAATAAGCTCTTGAAGCACCAAGGAGTCTTACTACCTTTAAAATGCCTTCTTTAAACTAAACCCTGTCAATTCACTGTTTTGATAGAGAAACAATGTCTTTGAATGACTTCAAAATGTTTCCTCACACTACAAAACCCCTGCTCTGTCTTAAAAAGTGGAATTTTCACCTTTAATATGTATCTCAGCCAGCAGACCTCTTAACAAGGGACAATACAGTGAAATGGAGACAGACTGTTAGGTGAAATTGCTGGGTATAATGTAAAAATCACCTTGCTTTTATGAATTTTGGAGGTCAACAACCCATTTTTATCTTTGACCAAAGTAAACTTCCTAACTCCACCATCCTGTCCTTGTCTAGTGTGTCAATCAATCAACACAGTTCACAACATATACAGTCAATCTTGAGTGTAGTCATATAGTCAATTTCACAGTTATGGAACAAAGGTGACAGAGTTTTTGAAAAATGCTCCAAAAAGTTCAACAAAGTCTGTAAGAGTTTTATCTTTTCAAATAATCAAGGTTCCTTATCAATGTAGAACCCCGGTCCTCCTTTAGAAGAATACCTTTACAACTATCCAAATATCAACTTATCAAATAAGCTTGAAGAACAAAAGACATTGTAGTAGAATACACAGTGAACAACTTATCTTTTCTGTGGTTGGTAGGGGTAACCTGCCTTTTTGATGCTTTGAAGATATAAGGTATCTTGTTCTTTGATATGTAGAGGTGAAAACAAACAGCTCTTAGTTCAACACATCTCTTTTCCTTGTAGGCACTTTTATTAGTATGCCCACCACTCCGGCACAACTTTGATCAATGGATACTTTCACAGCAAAAACACAGTTTACAGATATGATGACAGGGTTTGAAAAGTTTTGTATGCTGTGGTAACAAAGACTTATGGTAGTTCAATGTCGAAAAGCTCCCCTTTGACCAAAACCTTAACCCTAATATGCAGCTCAACAGGAATATGAAGATATATAAACTCAGCAGTGATGACTTGTCAAGATTTGTAACAAAGCTTTCAGTTAGGGGAGATATGGTGAGTTTTTAAACATAAAACCTATCTCTTTGAATCACACCGGAACGTTCAACTTTTACCCTTGTTTGGTCTTGACAAACACAATGATTCTTCCACCCTACAGATTTTTAAAATGTCAAAGATGCACGTGGAGTGCCTTGAGATTTGAATGGCAAGGCTTGGTTGATTGTTTGAGTGGATTTGGAGCACCTTTGGAGGCGTTTGAAACCATAAAAAGACGCGTGGCATGTTCATATGGAAGAGCACCGCGCAAATTTGTGCCGTCGGGTCACTGTCGGGCCGACAGGACCGGAGTGCACAGGCGCACCGCGCGATAGTTATGCGCCCGTGTATTTCTTCCTCTGAGCGCGCCGCACAGTGAAACCTGGAAAAACTTGCGAAAATTCCCAAATTTTCTCGTCTCTAGTCCTGTGAATGGCAAGAGTGGAATGATATTTCGTGCTTGTTGAGAGATTTAAAAGGAAGTCCAACGGTCTTAATTCCTTTGAATGCAAAATAACCAATCATTGTTGACATGAATTTCGCAAGGGTTTTTTGGGAAAACATTCTTTTTTAAAAGCATTTCTTTTGTCTATTCGAAATAAAACAAAGTGCCCTTGAATGTGTTAATAAGGGTTAACATTTGGAAACTGTGAGTAATATAAGAAGGCTGTGTATCTTACTCGAGTAGTAGCAATGGCTATGACCCTTCCCTAGGGTCAATGCTATTCATCTTATTTACACATTTGAATAGTGCCTTCTAACACTGCTAACCTTTCCAACATAGCAAGTAAACCCAGAAATACACTAATAATTTATAAAACATTCTTTGCCATCCTGCAAGGGGGAAAATTTACCTTTTTGAACCAGAAAATAATAGTGTATGCTCTGGATGTTCTGGTGGTGATAATACTTACTGTGAAACTGATTTGATTATCAAGTGTCTTTTAACACATTTTCTGACTGTGGGTACAGAAAGCGGTTGCATTTATTCAGGCGCTTTCCTCTTAGTCCATTTCAAAAAGAGATCTCTTCAATCTCTTTTCTCTTACTCAATTTTCATTGATATGGTGCCATTGAATTTTAAAAGTGAACATGCCTATGTAAGTTTTAGGATCATTCTCCAGAAACTGAAAATATGTCAAAGTGCTTCCTTGTATGTTATGAACCTGTAAACTTACTTGTAGGACCCTTTGCTGCAGAAGAAATTGAACTGTTGCCTCAAATATCTTTTATACTTTCTGATTCTTGAATGGCATACTTGTCTCTGACATTTGAAAGGATATGGCTTACCCCTTTTAACTTGGTTTGACAAACTCTGCCTCTAAGCGCTTCATCAACCTTTTCCAACTGTAGGTGTCCAAAATTTGCTGCATTCATTTAGACTTTGTCATGGTCTATTTATCAAGAAGGGCGCTGCTTTCCAATACACTTTCTCTGATCAGAAAATATTACTATGATGTCTCTTTCCATTTGAATAATGACAACCTATGTTTGTTTCTAGCTAATTATCTTTACATGCTTTTCCAAGGTTTCAAAACTCAGATCATAACTTTTTAATATCCTTGTGTTGAGGAGACAAACATATGAGGTGTAAAAAGCAGCTAGAGTTACTCATAAACACCAACTCTTATTAGCCATTTTCTTCTAATGGAGCTCTGAAATCACCAAACCTGCTGCATCTGAAGGCTACATTTGTCTTTGTGGTGGAGTGTAGATCGCAACACCATGAACTTGCATTGGCACTTTGAATGAGAAAAATATGTCACATGTCTGGGACTGTGTACTACTTGCCTGCCTTTTCTTTATGTTCATCTAGAAACCATGGACTGTATTTCACATTTCAACAGAAACAAAAGAACACATAGAGGTCTTTTTTACTGAAGTATTTTCCTGCTCAAGACTGATTTGAGCCATTCATATTAACACCCCTGCAGAGATATTTGTTATGATAGCTTTGATTAAAGGAGTCCTTTTTTGATGCACCATGATGATGACTGAAACTTCAAATGATCCTCTTTCTTAGGACACAAGACCAAAAAATCTGCTTTCTTTTGTCTTGCACATTTCAGATCTTAGCCCTGTTTTGATCATCACTTTCACTCAGAAACCTAGAGTCACTGTTTTACTGTCTAGTAAAGAACAAACCTGTGCTTATAATAAGTTTTGCAATCCTTGAAGTCAATATTGGCCATCGCCCTCTGCTTGTAGATGAAGGAGGTTCTTGGCCATGACAAATTACTAGTCTGTTTGACAGTGGTGTCTTTCTTCTACTGTGATTTCATGTTGAATGGAAGCTGCAAGGTCTTGATGAGTAACTCCTTACCCCGCAGATGTATCTCAGGCTCATGTTGACATTGAGAAGCAGCTATTCTTCTAAATGTGGATTCAAGAATTTTCTCCTGAGATGATGATATATTTCCTGTCTTTGTAAAATCCATAAAACACTGTAAAACACCTAATAATTAGCTTGAGACTGTGGTCTATGCAGTGCTGAGACTTAGGGGTGTGTAAGTGGCGCGACTTAGGGCTGTGATCAATTTCATTTGCAGAGTGGGAGGTCTGTTATGATTGGTCTGTAGCAGATGGAGGTTTTTGGCCTTTTGATGGTTGCCAAGGGTAAAATGCCTTAAAGCGCCACTTCCTAACTTAGGGGAGGTTTTTGAAACAGACTTGGATTGTCCTTTTAGAGCTGATGGGCAGACCAGTAGGGCTAAAGCTAGATAGGATAGTGATAATGAGGTTTAACCTTGACATGGGCGGACTGAAAATTAGGAGGGCGAAAAAAAGTTTTATGAGGGTTTTCTAGATGACAAATTGACATATGGAGATCAGCTTCTAGAAAACTTAGCTATGGATCTAGTCATCACTAACAAGTGAAAAATACTGATGACTAACAGGTTTCACAACATTTGGTATCAGAGCTTTGGATTTCAGGGTTTCGCTGCTCCAAATAGGTCATGATGGCACTTTCGCTATAATTTTTTTTCTACAAAGGTTCAAAAGCTGAAATTTTTAGGGTGCAAAGCCAAACTCCTGAGGAACATCATCGAAAAATTTCAAAGCTTCGTTCGCAACATTTTTAGAGATATGATCTGTGGAAGGTAGGGCTTCTTGCAGGCTCCTGAATTTCACTTAAATAGGTCATCGCGGAATTTTTGCTATAACTATTTCTCTACAAAGGTTCAGAAGATGAAATTTTTAGAGTGCGAAGCCGAGATATGGAGGAAAATTGTCACAAAATTTCAGATCTTGGTTCACAATATTTGCAGAGATATGATCTGTGGAAGGTAGGTCCTTTTCAGGCTCCCTAATTTCATCTGAAAGAGGTGATTGTGGGAAAATATTCATAACTCTCACTCTGAGCATCAGATTGAAATTTTGTAAAAAGTGGTTGGAAGCATACGGACCGTAGTTTCTTGTCTATAAATTTCAGAGCGAAAGGAGAAAACAGTGACACGTGGCAAGTCATACAAGTTCGCTCTACCGAACCAGTCCATAATTAGGTCATTGTGGGACATTGGACATAACTTTGTCTTGAAGAATCCAAATCAAGTCAGACCTGTGGCATTTGAAAGACACTTCAGAGGAATACTATAGGGCCAAATTTCAGATATTGAGGATCTGCAATTATAGAGATAATTCAATTTCATTATAGAGCTCTACAAAAGCAAGTAAAAGGTGTGTATTTGTTTTCCCGAATTGCATAAGTCTTGTTTGAAGAATCAATTTGAATTGATTCCGAGGACATATTGTAGAATAGAGATCAGTATTGGTTTCTAAAATGGCCCCTAAAAATAATTCAACACCCATTAAGCCTTTAGAAGGCTCTACTATGACTCATGAAGACGAATAATGGCAACATGACATATCAAAATTACAAGAGCAAGTGCAACAAATTTCACTCTCGCAAAGAGAAACAAAAAATGACATGGAAGTTTTGAGGAAAGGTGTGGAAACTAAGATGGATGGTTTGAAGAATAGCGTGGAATAGAAGATAGATGGCATGGAAGTAGGTAGGGAATCTAAGATGGATGACATGGAAGCTAATATTGATGAAAAAATGGAAAAAATGAAGAATGATCTAAAAGCAGACATAGAAGGTTTGACAAAGTTGATACAAGAAATGTTTCCTAATGGTGAAAATATATTATAGGAAACTCATGATGAGAACAAAATAAATGTTAATCTTGATTTCGTAAACTCTAATGTTGGTGGGAAGAACCACCATATTCCAAAAATTGATATGAGGAAGTTCAATGGAAAGGATCCTGTAACATGGATACTACATATGGAGCAATGTTTTGAACTCCATAATGTACAAAACACACAAAAGGTATGCATTTCAACTTTACATTTAGAACAAAATACATTTGTATGGTATCGATGGCTTTTCTCTAGTAAAACTATTGTCACTTGGTCAATTTTTACGTAGGAAATGATAGCACATTATGAGGATGCAAAGAGAAACACCTTCTTTAGCCAATTGATAAATCTCAAACAAAAGGGATTAGTGGGGGAGCACATTGAGGACTTCCAAAAATTGAATCTAAGGGTAACTGATATTCCAGAGGAACACATGATTGATCTCTTCATAGGTACTTAAAAGGATAAAATCCAACATGAAGTTCGCATTTTGGAACTTGATTCATTGGAGAAGGCATTCAGGTTGGCAAGAAAAATTGAATGTAAAATTACGGCAATAAGGAAGCCTACCACTCACTTCTATAAAGAAGGAAGTGTTTCTACGCCTAGATTTCCACAACCTACAAGGTTGACACCACAACAATTGGAAGAAAAAATAACAAAAGGGCTTTGCTACAGTTGTGATAGAAAATACACTAAAGGTCATAAGTGTGCTGAGAAGAAATTATTTTACATAGATTGTGAAGAGGAAGAAGAAAATGAACAAGAAGAGGATATACACTAGGACCAGCCCTAGAAGAGGAAGAAATGAGTCTGACCATATCGTGTAATGCATTGGAAGGAATCACCACTCCTAAAACTCTCAATATAGAAGGAAATATCAAGAAGAAAAAGGTAATAGTGTTGATTGATTCAGGTAGTACCCATAATTTTATTCATTGTAAGGTAGCCAAGGAACTGAATTGTTTCCTATACCCAGCACCAGAATGTCAAGTGATGGTTGCAAATGGAGGAACTATAAATTTCCCTGGAAAGATGCCATAATATCAAGCTAACCATGGGGGGATATGTATTGAATAGTCCATTGCTTTCCATTCCTATGGGAGGTGTTGATGTTGTACTAGGAGTACAATGGTTACAATCTTTGGGGACGGTAGATTTTAATTTTCAATAACTTTTCTTGAATTTTTTTTAGAAGGAAACAAAGTTGAATTACGGGGTATTGCAGGGAAGACGAGAAAGATAATAAGCTCTAATGTCATGACAAAGCTTCTAAAGAAAGAACAACGAGGCATAATTTCACAATTAAGCTCACTAGAAGTTCCAACATCAAAATTATCTATTTTTGCAGATCTCTAAAAAGTCTTGGACAATCATTCCAAGGTGTTTGAAACTCCCAAAGGAATCCCACCTATTCATGATCATGATCATGCTATTCATTTGATTCCAGGAAGTGTTCCTCCAAACATATGGCCTTATAGATATCCTTATGTCCAAAAGAGCGAAATTGAACGTATGATTGCAGAAATGTTAGAGGCGGGTATAATTAAACCTAGTCAAAGTTCTTTCTCTGCTCCTGTAGTATTGGTACACAAGAAGGATGGATCATGGCCCATGTGTCTGGATTATAGGGAGCTGAATAAGCTCACCATTAAAGATAAATTTCCCATTCCTGTGATTGATGAATTACTGGATGAATTACATGGAGAAATTTATTTTACCAAGTTGGATCTTCGTTCAGGATATCATCAAATTAGAATGAAGACTGAAGATATTCCGAAAATAGAATTTCGAACTCATGAGGGTCATTATGAATTTTTGGTCATGCCTTTTGGACTTACCAATGCACCTTCTACATTTCAATGGTTGATGAATTCCATTTTCAAACCCTTCCTTAGAAAATTTGTGCTAGTATTTTTTGGTGATATACTAATATACAACAGGTCTTGGAAGGATCATGTTCAACATGTTGACATGGTGCTCAAACTATTGAAAGAGAAACAATTATATGCAAAAACATCCAAATGTTTCTTTGGAGTACGAGAGGAGGAATATCTGGGTCATATTGTATCTCATGAGGGTGTTAAGGTAGACCCTAACAAAATTAAAGCCATTAAGGAATGGAAAATCCCCACAACCATAAAGCAGATGTGAGGATTTCTTGGGTTAACAGGGTATTATCTCAAGTTTGTTAAGAATTATGGGAGAATAGCAGCACCTCTAAAAAAATTATTGAAGTAAGATGCATTTTCATGGACTCCTGAAGCAACTAAGGACTTTGAAAATCTTAAAGAGGAAATGTGCCTAGCACTAGTCTTAGCTACACCAGACTTCAAAAAAACCTTTATTGTGGAATGTGATGCCTCAAGAAATGGATTTGGTGTTGTTTTAATGCAAGAAGGAAGACCCATTGCTTTTGAAAGTCGTCCAATTAAAGGAAAGTATTTACAAAAACCTATTTATGAGAAGGAAATGTTAGCAATACTGCATGCACTAAAGAAATGGCGAACTTATATAATGGGAAGACACTTCAAGGTAAAAACTGATCATGATAGTCTTAAACACTTTTTGGAACAAAGACTATCTTCAAAAGAGAAAAAAAAATGGGTCACAAAGATGTTGGGTTATGACTTTGAAATAATCTACAAATATGGGAAGCTAAATGTTGTTGCAGATGCACTCTCAAGAAAGAATGAAGAGGTGGAAGCATTGCTTTGTGCCATTTCTATTATCCAACCAGATTGGATAACCGAAGAAAGAGATGAATGGAAGAAGGACGAAGAAGTGTGGGCACTCATTCAAAAGTTGCAGCAAGATCCTAGTACATCTGATACATTTAGTTGGAAAAATGATTCCTTATGGTACAAAGATCACTTATATCTTTCTAAGAATTCCCAACTAAAACAAAAGATTCTTTTGGAATTTCACACTTCTCCTTTAGGAGGACACTCAGGATTTTTAAAACCTTAGCACAGGGTGAAGAAAGAATTTTTTTTTTGGGATGGACTTAAATCCGATATTCAAAATTTTGTGGCGGAATGTTTGGTTTGCCAGTAGAATAAAGTTGCGACAATTAAGACCCCGGGTCTTCTACAACCTTTATCCATTCCAACTCAACGTTGGGAGGATATTTCAATGGATTTTATAACATGTTTACCTAAGTCCGAAGGAAAGAGTGTCATCATGGTGGTAGTTGATAGAATGACCAAGTATGCACACTTTTGTGCATTATCTCATCCATTTAAAGCAAGTATAGTTGCTACTACATTTATGGACACAATTCAAAAGCTACATGGAAACCCAACGGTCATTGTGAGTGACAGAGATCCCATTTTTACTGGAAATTTTTGGACGGAGTTATTTTCTTGTTTGGGTACTCAATTAGCTCATAGCTCATCTTATCATCCTCAATCCGATGGAAAAACTGTGATAGTAAATAAATGTTTGGAAGGATATCTTCGTTCTTTTGTATCCGATAAACAAACACAATGGGTCAAGTGGTTACCTCCCGCAGAATGGTGGTATAACACTTCCTTCCATGTTGCAGCAAAAATGACCCCATTTATGGCACTTTATGGATATCATCCACCATCCATCACATCATATTTAAGAGAAAATTCAAAGGTTCAAGCAGTGGAAGATCACATCGAGCATCAACAAGAAGTTCTCCAACTCTTAAAGGATAACCTGAATTTGGCACAAAATCGAATGAAACAACAAGTAGATCAACATCGCAGCGAGAGAAGTTTTGATATAGGAGACTGGGTATTTTTACGGCTACAAGCATACCAAAAAAATGTCCCTCAAACAAGATAAGAAGGATAACAAATTATCGCCAAAGTACTATGGTCCTTACAAGGTGTTACAAAATATTGGTACTATGGCATACAAATTGGAGCTTCTTGCGTCTTCACGAGTGTATCCAGTTTTCCATGTTTCATGCTTAAAGAAGGTTATAGGTGCAAATCTTCCAGTTCAAACAATATTGCCAGAACTTGATGAGGAAGGAAAAATCATATTCTAACCTAAAGCGGTCACAGAAACAACAACTCAACAGCTACGGAATCGATCAATTTTAGAGTATCTCATCAAGTGGAAGAACTTAACCACTGAAGATTCTACATGGGAGGATGAGAATTTTATACAAAAGCACCTAAAGCTACTCAAGCGTTGAGGACAACACTTTTTTGAAGGAGAGGGGCATGTTAGGTCCCTATATTAATAGTATAGTCCCTTATTGTTGTTAGTGTAACCCCCTTGTTGTTATTATTGTAACCTTGTAACCCCCATATTGTTATTATTTTGCCCTTAAAATATTATTGTTAGGTTGGCTAGGATTACATTGTGGCCCCATGGACTCCTATATATAGAAAGGAGGTTTTGTAACTTGAATCATCCAAGAATTTTTCATTCATGTAATGTATTGGAGGTTTCCCCCTCAAAGTGGCTTATTTCTAAGGTATTGATATCTCTTTTCTTCTATTTTTGGAGCTAGTTTCACAACAAAAATGGTCGTTTTAATGCGTGGAAGAATCAAAGCCATGTAACAAGGTTTAAACAGTTATGATAAATGTTTTGGGTTAAAAACTATCAGAAGTTACGATTTTTATAACGTTTTCCATGTGAATGCTCCACGGGGACCGCTGGTGGGTTGGGACTGTCGGCGGTTCCCAACCCCAACTCCACTATGTATTAAACTTCAAATACAAACTTTGACCCATGAATGTTAAGACTCAATGCACACTGTAGGTGGTGTGGTGGGTGGTTTCTCTATAGGAGGTCGCAGGTTCGAGCCCTACAGACCTCCATAAAATTTTAATACACCATTTAGGGGACACATGGTGGCCTCAGGGCTGGCCACATGTCACCCTGCGATTGGCTTTCAAAACATAATGTACAACCTACCAAAAAATCACTTTGCACCACTTGTAAGCCTAGGATTAGTTCTAAGGAAAGGAATATTCCTAAGAATATTCCTTTTGTTGACTGTGCACCCTCCATGCTGACTAGGCATCCCAGTCAACCTTGTCGCAAAATTTAGTTGTTTTGGAATTTGATCAAAACGCAATATCTCCCTCATACAACATCGATTTTTCGAACCATTCGTGGCACCGGAATCAGGAATACGAGATATACACAACCATTCTAGTTTCGACCCTATCCTATAACTTTCAATTTTGAGAAAAATTTATGATCTCTTGATCACTCCTCCCCATTGGGAATCTTTTGGACCCCAAAGGACTTGATTACTTGTTCAGTAGATGAGGTATAACTCCCTCACCTTTCCAACCTCCATCCACTTTTCCTTCCTTGGTTTAGTGCCTTTGAGCCCAACTCGAGGGTAGTCAACACTTTCCCTCTTGGATGCTCTTGTCCTCCTGTCAAGAATTGTGTCTTCCTTGAGCTCATTCAGAAATTTTGGCAAGAAATATTCAATAGAAGGTAGCTGAACATCACTTCCTTGATCATTGATAAAAGGTGGGTCATACAAACGTAAGTTTTCAAAATTAAAAACCGAATACATTTTCATATATGAAGGCAAGCGAAGTTGAAATGCATTGTTACCAACTTGCTTTATGATATTGAATGGAC
This sequence comes from Pinus albicaulis, assembly GCA_034641835.2. Taxonomy (NCBI): domain Eukaryota; kingdom Viridiplantae; phylum Streptophyta; class Pinopsida; order Pinales; family Pinaceae; genus Pinus; species Pinus albicaulis. The sequence continues at coordinate 141,873 of JAXQQM020083315.1, read as the reverse complement.
CATAGTGAATGGGTTTGAGCTTTTTACCTTCCCCTTGTATAATTTCTTTGCTAATGTGAAACCATACCTCATCTCCCTCTTGAAACTTGTGATCAACTCTATGTTTTTCATGCCTCTGCTTGTATCTGCTTTGACTTTTCTCAAGCTATTCTTGAACTTGTTGATGTATAATCTGAATTTTCTCAATGAACTTTCGAGCCTTGTAAATATCACTATGGAAATCAATTGCAACATCCTTTCCAAAGATGAATTCTAATGGAGATTTTGGCAAATACCCAAAGCATACTTCAAAAGGTGATGTTTGAGTTGAAGAGTGCTTTACCCAGTTGTAAGTGTGCTGAATATAATGCAGTTGCTCATCCCACAACTTATGATGTTTGCTACAATATCCTCTTAATAGATGCACAATGGTTCTGTTCACCATCTCGGTCTGTCCATTAGTTTGCGGATGAAAATCAATACTCTTTTTCAACTTTGTGTCCATCATACTCCAAAGATTGGACCAAAAATTCCCAATGAACCTGGAATCGCTGTCACTAACAATAGAATTTGGCAATCCATAATGAACCCATACATGTTGAAAATAAAGTTCAGTAGTTTTTTCATCAGTAATGGTTTTCTTACATGGCATAAGTATACAAATTTACTGAATCTATCCATAACTACATAAAGATAATCATGTTGTTTTCTTGACATAGGTAGATCTCCAACAAAGTCCATGGAGACACTCTCCCATGGCCTTTATGGTACCGATAGTGGTGTGTACAACTCAAGCTTCATATTACTAGGCTTTCTTGTTGCACACATAGAACAACCTCTTATAAAATGTGACACACTATCTATCATGTGAGGCCAATAGAAATACCTCTGTAGATGCGCCACTGTTTTTCTTACCTCAAAGTGTCTAGCAATAAGAGATGAATGATCTTCTCTCATGACACTTAGCCTCTATCATTTTGGTATACACAGCTTGCCCAAATGAAACAACAAATTGTTATGGATGTGATAATATTTTTCTTCAACTTGATTCCCTTCACTCAAACTAGCATACACATCTTGAAAATATACATCATGTGCATATTGTTCTATGTCACTCTCATGTACAATAGAATTGTTTTTGAGTAAATTAGATGTGATAATGATTGGTATTGAAAGCATATGAACAAATTTATTGAAAATACCTTTCTTGTACCTTATAACCAAGTGAAACTGTGGAAGAAAACCCATCCACCTGAAATGTCATTATTGTTGCAAATTTGTTTGCAACTGCAAGTACTGTAAAGATTGGTGATCGGTATGCACAATTGTCTCTTTACCCATCAAGTAGTGTTTCCGCTTCTTGACACTTTGTACCAATTCATAAAGTTCTTTGTCATATGTAGGATAATTAGTTACAACACCATTAAATGTTTCAAAATGAAAAGTGATAGGCTTAACATGTTGCAAAAGAACTGTGCCTATGGCATAATCACTAGCATCAGTTTGTATCTTGAATGGTTGTCTCAAATTCGGTAATGCAAGTACTGGAGCTGAACTAATCTTGTATTTTGAAGCTTTGAAAGCTTGCTATTTTTTTCCTCCCCATTGAAAGCCTTTCTTCACACTTGTCACTGCATGCATAGGAGCTGCGATGGCAGAAAAGTTAGTAATAAACTTTCTCCAATACTAAGTTGCACCTAAGAAACTTCTTACCTCGATTACTTTTCTGGGTGTGGGCCAATTCACAATTTTGTCCACTTTAGAAGGATAAATTCTCAACTCTCCTTCTCCTACAATGTGTCCCAAATAAGCCAAAGAAGTCTTTCCAAATTCACACTTTAACATCTTAAGAAACAATTTCTCTTTCTTCAAAACATCAAGCACTCTATTCACATGCAAGGCATGTTCTTCTCTTGTTTTTCTGAAAATCAATATGTCATCTAAGTACACAATCACAAAGTCATCAAGGAATGGACACAAAACACTATTCATAACATGCATGAAAATTTCCGGTGCATTACAAAAACCAAATGGCATTACTAACCACTCAAGGAGTCCTTGTTTGGGTTTGAATGCAGTTTTCCATATGTGACTTTCTACAATTCTTACTTGATGATATCCACTTCATAAATCTAACTTAGTGAAAAAAATTTCTTCTTTCAGTTGATCAAGAAAATCATCTATCGTTGGGAGTGGGTATCGATTCTTTACCGTTATCTTGTTCAAAGCTCTAAAGTCTACACACATGCACAAAGTCCCATCTTTATTTGGAATCAAGACTACGAGTGAACCGCATGGCAAGGTGCTTGGCCTTATGATTCCTTTTTCTAGCATCTCCTTGATTTGACTCTTTATTTCAGCATTCTCCATTATTGACATGTGATACATGGTGATGTTTGGAAGAGGACAATCTTGCTGCAACTAAATCTCATGTTGAATCTCCCTATTTGGAGGCAATCATGTTGGCTCCTGAAAAATCTCACGATGTGCATCAACTACATCATATAAATCTGATTTTAACTTAGGATCACATCCCTCAAATGATTCATGATTAACATCAACTTTAGGCTTAATCATTAGAAGAACAAAATTCTTACTTGAATTCACCAGCCTCTTTACCTATCCAGCATTTACCATAGAAATGTTTGTCTTCTTGCGATGTGCTCTAACAATGTACTCCTTGCTCTATTTGAATAAATGGTATTTGTTATCATGGCGATGGAAGATTGTATTCTTGTCATACAAGTAAGGAGTCCCCAACACAATACTTATTATGTCAAGCGGAACCACATCTAATTCAACTTTATCAACAAAATGTGCAGTGATTTCAAACCGCAAAATACACTTCTTTGAAACCTGTAAACTCGCATCTTTTCAAACCCAACCAAGTGGATATGGTTTTAGATGTGGTATGGTCTCAAGGTTAAGTTTCTTTACCCAGTCTTCAGAGATTAAGTTTGCTTGTGACCCACTATCAAACAATGTGTCAATATTGGTATGTTTGGATATGAACCTCACATGAAAGAGTTTAATTCTTTCTTCTTCATTTGGAGCATGTATGTGACAGTTTGATGTACTAGTACAGGGTTTAGTTTCAATTTATTTTCCCTTCATGTTCTTCAATCCCTTGGCTATAATTTTAGATTCATCACCTAAATCCTCTCCTAAATCATGTTGAGTTGGTTACATTTTTTTGTTTCCCTTTGTTGTTGTATTTCTTGGGCCTCATTTTAGGATGTAATTTCCAAAAATTATTTTCATCATGGCCCTCATTTGAAAAAAATTTACAAACAAAAATTTCTCCCTCTTTCTTAACAGATGGATTCTTTTTTCTTTTACCTTTTGAAGTCTTCTCTTTGTTTTTACCCTTAAAAGGTTTCTTTCTACCCTCTTCAGAAATGTTTTTCCCTCTAGCTTCTAGATGTGTGGCCTGAACAGATACTTCATCTAGACTTGTGGGGTTAAACATGAGGATAGTATGTTTTATATAGCTATGTAAGCCTAATATGTACTTGATAAAAGTATCTTGGCTCTGAAAATCTACCCCTAATAAGAGAGCTCTTCTCCTAAATTCTTGGGTGTATTCTTGCACATTTTGTCCCTTCAATTGTCTAAAGTTTTACCGGTTCATTATGGCTTTCTGCATCTGAGCTAATGGATAAAACTATTGTTTTATTGCAGTAATGAAATAATTCCATGATATAATAATCTTACCATGCTTCTTGATCTCCTCCTTTGTCTTGCCTTCCCACCAAACAAGAGCTTCACCTTCCAGTCTCAATGAAGCTAATTGGATTTTGGTATTATCATCTTGAAGGTTATAGATTCCCAAATAGACCTTGAATTGCCTAATCCAATTATCAAGCTTTTCTGCATTGAATTCACCATTAAACATTGGGAATTCAAACTTAATATCAAGTTTTAAAAAAGGAATTTTACCAGTGTTCTTTGAGTTGTGTGGCTGATGTACTGAAGATGAAGTAGAGGATGATGTTGATGAGGGTGAGGATGATGGATCTCCATTGCCTTTCTTTGACTTATCTTCATCATTGTGACCTCCAGAAGATACCTGTCCTTCCTTGTGAAATTTGGATCCTTCTCCTTCAAGTTTCTCATTCCTTTCTTGATAAAGGATTCTAACCATCTCAGTCATGTCAAGGAATTTTTTCCTGAACACTCTTTCTTCCTCTTTGGGATCAACTTCTTCATGGCTTTCTCCTTCTCTATGAGACATGATTAATGCAGCTTCTGCTAACATAGGAGGTGAACTAGGTGGTGAAGATTGTGACAATATTGCTTTCCTTTTCTTTGGCTCTTCTTGATACCCTTTTGCTCTCACCAATTTACCTTCTCCTCTCTTGAGCTTGAGCCTTGTAAGCATCTAAAACTTGCAAATAGCTAAGAAAATATTTTGCACAAAACAACACCAGAGAATAAACTCTAGCTTTGATACCAATGTAATCTGAAAGGACTGTATTATTTTTGTTGTGCTAGGTGTCTTTTCAGTTATAAAACATGTGCATACTTGTCTCTTTAGTTCGCTTGAGGATTGATTATTTTAACCATGAATTGTAGATGATTTTAGTGAATTAGAAGCATGAAATAAGCACAAAATAAACTGAACAACAGTGCAAAATAGAGAATAAAGTCACCACATAACATTTACATAGCAGGCAGGTTGAAGTAGTTCACCCCTCCTGGGCTACATCTGTTGCTCCAACTCCCAATGGTATGTCCATATTTCATTATGCTCAAAATTTTGCACATACATGTATTTACAGGCCTCTTATGGATGTTTTCTCTGCAACAATGGCTCAATAATGCTCCAATTAGTCTATAATGACTCTTCATTCACCTAGAATGGGCGAAAATTGAGCCTCCAACTCATTTTCCTAGTAACACCTAGAAAATCTCAACTAATTGTGGAGAACTCCAGTTAACTGGAGTTATTTTGGAAATTTCCGCACAAAAAATAGCACGGGATATATTTCCACCAGACTAAACTGCAACATTTAAGATAGGTGGTTACGGGTGGCCACATGCTAACCCCCATTCCATGGTTACTACAACGGTTGAGCGGAACTCCGCTTGGACCTTGAGATAAGGTTTCAAACTAGAGTTAAAACTGCGGATTAACGAAAACATCGATGAACTAGCCGTGGCAATGTGAGAAGGTTGCGGAGTGTTAAATGATGTGGAGACTGTGGGAGTTTTAAAATCGTCAGTTTAATGCATGGAGGAATTGACACCATGTGACAAGGTTGAAACGGTTATGATAAATGTTGCGAGTTAACAACTGTCAGAAGTTACACTTGTTATAACGTTTTCCATGTGAATGATCCACGAGGACTGCTGGCAGGTTGGGACCACCGGTGGTCCCCAACCCCCACTCCACTATGTATTAAAATTCTAATACAACCTTTGACCCAGAAATGTTAAGACTCAATAAATAACACAGGCGTCGTAGTGGGTGGTTTCTCTACTGGAGGTTGCGGGGTCGAGCCCTACAGAGCTCCATAAAATTTTAATACACCATTTAGGGGACACATGGCAGCCTCAGGGCTAGCCACGTGTCACCCTCCAATTGGTTCTCAAACCATAATGTACAACCTACCAAAAAATTAGAATGCACCACTCGTGAGCCTAGGATTGAATCTGAGGAAAGGAATATTCCTCAAAATATTCCTTTTGTTGACTGTGGACTCTCCATCCTGACTGAGCATCCTAGTCAACCCTGTCACAAAATTTTTCTATTTAGGAATTCGATCAGAACGCGATATCTCCCTCATACTACATCAGTTTTTCGAACCGTTCACAGTGCCAGAATCAGGAAGACGTGATCTACGAAACCATACTGGTTTCAACCCAAACCTGTAACTTTCAACTTTGAGTAAATTTTATGAACTCCTGATCACACCCAAACCCCTCTCTTGTATATTTCTGTTATGCATTTCTTTTTCTACACTTAGCCTAGTTGTATCTCTCTTTTTCAAATCTATTTATATAAAAAAATTTGTCTCTATAAGTTTACCAATTAGGCCTACTGAGAATGTTGGGTGTAGGCCTTATGTAGACAAGAACAAAAAAAATGTCCTTCTTTTTACCATATTTATGTCATAGTTTAAATTCAATTCATCCTTTCCTATGCATTTTGGTTTTCTGCAATTAACATTATAGTAGTCATTTAATCATGATGTCTTTGATAGTTGAATAATCACTTTGTGTGTGTAGGTAAAATATTTTTGGTTAAAAGGAAGAATAGCATCATTTCTAGTACCAAGACCATCTCCTTCAACACCCTTCTTCCCAATTCCATGTGTTCCTCCAAGATTTATGCGCACATAAAATTGCATTATAGAGCTATAGGAGACCGTTAATTTTCTTTATCCCCTTGTGCAAGATGCGCTACTGAGTATATATGAGCTTGTAAAGGTATTTTATACTCTTCCACAACCTCCTACTACCTTGTCCCACCTTCAGACTGCTTTAATAACCCTTAATTCACTCTCGGATGCAATCCTATAGCAATAAAAGGCATCGTGTAGCATCCTGTAGTAGTCATATAGGAATCTTGTAGAAATACTGTAACAATTCATAGAATTCATTATAACTCAACCAAAATTTCCTCTTAATCCTATATTTTTTTCTTCTCGTCACTTTATAACATTCCACAAGCTTTGGAATTTGACTTGAAGCGACCAGAGACCTTTTGTACATCATCCATTCATCACTGTATCTTTAAATATACAATTAGGGTTTACTGTTTTGGTTAAGAGTTGAGTGACATAGAATTAGTTTACATTTATTACCTTTTAGCATTTGAATTTTTCTGAAAACATATTAGAGTTTAATTTGAATGCAACAATATAACCTTTCTTTCTTTCATTTACATTAAAGCAACTAGTTTATATTTACATTCCTATCATTTAATTTCTGCAAAATATAATTAGGGTTTTGTTTTCCAACCTTTATTTTCTTGCAAATATATTTGTGTTTCCTTGATGCAGTAAGACAAGTAAATTTTCAATTGCCTCTTTTCTTTCAGTTATGTTCAATATTTTCCTTCTTTGGAATTTTGAAAATGGTCTCTGCACATTTTAGTTTAATCTATTTCTTCAGAGCAATGTAGGTAGAAATCTTGCTTACTGTGCATATAGTACTTCCACCTCTTAAGTTTGTATAAAATTTGTATTGATAAATTAAATTTCATAGCCCTTAAAGTTGCAACATTACTGTTTTAATACCAGGACTTATCAATTTTTGGTGTCATTGTCGGGGAGGTGTCGAAGTAGGTACTTCTTTATGATTTAGAGTTGCTTTCTTTTCCATCCCATTTCCTAAAAAAGAAAAAATAAAAAAAGAAAAAAAGAAAAAAAACAATTTTTTTCATTGACATTTATGTTGAAAATAAATACAAAAAATAAAGAAAAAAAGATTTATTTCATGCCTCGTAAATCTAGGGACAACTTAGGGAAATTTATTCCTAAAAGCCCCACCTCTACAAGAAATCAACCTTCACTTTTTGGTGAATGTGGACCTTCTCCTATGATCATAGAGGATTTGGATAAAGTTTTGGGTGAGAAACTAGATATGTTTGAGGATCCCATAGGGGAAGAAGAATATCACCCACCAAAGGAATGGTTAGAAAAAAACATCCTGATTTATTTCCAATCAGAAAGAAAAATGGGGAGGCTAGAATGAAGAACGTTAGCCACATTTCCCTTCCAAATTTTCATGGCTTCGATTCCAAAGACCCTAATACCTTCATGTTTTAATTTTTTGTTATATGCAAGACATATGATTACACCTATGATGATCAGAAACTTAAATTGTTTCCTTCCACCCTCAAGGATGCAACCTTGCACTATTTCATGAGTTTGGAAAGAGGCAGTATCACTACTTGGGATCAAATGCAGCAAGCATTCAACCTGGAATTAAAATATTATTATAGAGAAATGAACACAAAATAATAAATATTCAAGATGACTCAAGGGACAAATTCGTTCCTAGAGGACTTTGAGCAAATATTTCAGCTCGATTATAGAAGGGCTAATTTCACCCTTGATCTAGAGTCAATGAAACTAGCATTACTTCTAGGGGTCAGAAACGAGTTGATGGATACCCTCAACATTCTATCTAATGGAGATATTTACTAGCTCAATTATGAGAAAATGATGATAATGTTCAAAAACCACTTTACGACTACAATGAAAAGAGGTAGATCCAACCAAGGTTTGGTAAGCCCTTCACCTTCTACCTCAACCGTAAAGAATGAAATATGGAGTATGTTAGATTTTTTAAAAGAAAAATGTTACATGCTTTTTCCTTGCAAATGGAAACCATGCAAATCAACAAGAAACAAGAAGAGGAATAAAGGGAATTAGCCATATTATTCCCTAGCTACACCAAAGACACCCTAGAAATGAGTGTCCATTGAATGTAATTAAAATCTACTCCGTGTGTGAGAAAAATCATGAAAATGAAAATTTTCCATATTTTCCAGGTCCAAAAGTTGTGTATCAAGGTGTAGAGGGAGACATGGAACAACTTTTCTTTGTAATCCAAATGAGGCCACAAGGCCCTAGGACATATAGAAAAGGTATGCAAGGTATACACTATCCTCATCCTTTCAAATTAAATCATAGTGCACCTTTTTAGTCTTCGTATCCTCTAAAATAATCACCATGGTCCATACCTTCACCTTTGTTCTATCCTCCTCCTTAGTATGTCATCCCACCTTTCCAATCATATCAATCCTAACCTCCTCAATGGGTAATCTCTCAAAAGGATGGAGGCCCAAGGAATCCCAATCAACGTCCTTAATTCCTCCTCCTCAACCACTAATACCCCAAAATAATCCACCTAAGAAACCAAAAATGCATACTAAAGCTAATTAGAACCCAAAAAAAAAGCAAATCCAACAAGTCTACAATGGAGAAAATTCCTATCCTACTTATGCTATAGAAATATACAAGATCAGCCTCAGGTCTATGAAGGTACTTCCTAATGCTCACCTACCTTCTCCAATAGAATATCGTAAAGAAGAGAAGGAATAAAGTACTCCTCAAGCCAATCCTACTTTCTATCCTAAAAGGTTGGTTTATCCCAAATCACACAGCCTAGAAGAGGCTAAAATTATGGGAGAACTAAAAAACGTATGTGTTAAGATTCCTCTCCTATAGGACATCAATGATGTTCCCATATATAATAAGTTAATCATGGAAGATTGCTTCAAGAGGCCAGGAAGGAAGAACAGATATTCCCCCACTATCAATGTTGTTGGGAAATTGTCTAATCTAATGCTTGGGAAGATCATCTCCCTAAAGTTTAAGGATCGTGGTATCTCGGTAGTGGATGTAAATATTAACAACAATGTATTCCCAAAAACACTCATTGATTTAGGGGCTGAAATTCTTTGGAGTACCCCGCTTATTTTCTTGTAATCTAACCCAAGACGAATTTCAATGGGTATCCTCTCATCCTAGGGAGACCTTGGTTACATACTTTTGATTCTTATATCAGTTGTAGAGCTAGGAACATGACAATCAAGAATGGGAAACTAAGAAAAACAACTTGTATTATAACCCCCTGCTCAACCCCTTGTTCAGAATGATTTTCCTATGTGGGTAGAGGGGGAAGAAGAGGAAAAATTATATCAACCATCCCCTACCCAATCTGTACATTGGAATCCACTATTGGAAGCAGAGAACTAGATGAAGATAATCTTATTAATAATTTTCTGCAAAGAAAACATCCTACTACCATGAAAATTAATGAATTAGAAGAGGATACTTTAGGGAAGCCTGAAAAAAATCCATGGAATAATTACTCACTAATGGTTCTAATCGAGACGATGTCAAAATTATGGAAACCAACCTATCTAGGACCCTAAAAATCATTCCTTCACTTTCAATAGAATAAGAGGAAAAAATTATCACATTTTTAAGGAAGCACCTTGATGCCTTTTGGATTACAAAAAATGAAATATGTCCATCCCTTAGTCTGTGCACATCACATATACATCAAAGAAGGCGACAAACATATTCGCCAGCCTTAGAGAATGAAGAATTATGCACTTAAAGACATAATAAAAGAAGAATTGCATAAATCGTTAGATGTATCATTCATTTATCCTATTTCATACAGTGAATCGGTATCACCTCTTGTTATTGTACCCAAAAAGAATGGGAAATGGAGAGTTTGTGTTGACTATAGGGAAATTAACAAGGTTACCAATAAAGACCATTTTTACCTCCCTTTTATTGATAAAGTTTTGGATGGTCTTGTAGGGAAAATGTTCTTTTCATTTCTGGATGGTTTCAAAGGGTACAATATATCCAAATCAGTCCTGAAGACTAGGATAAGATCACCTTCACATGTCTGTGGGGGAATTTTCCCTATAGCATCCTTCCTTTTGGCCTATGTAATGTCCCTAATACCTTCTAGAGGGAAGTATTGAGTATTTTAGCTGATCTTGTTCATGAATCGGTTGAAATTTATATGGATGACTTCACACCTTATGAAGAAGAATTCCAGTAATCCCTATATAGCTTGTGTAAAGTTTTGAATAGTTGAATTTAAATCAATCTCTCTTTAAGTCCAAAAAATGTGATTTTTTTATGAATTCAGGGATTGTTCTAGGCCACTTCCTCTTTCAGGAAGGGATTCAAGTTGACCGTAACAAGAATTGCATTATTAGAAGAGACCCTATTCCTTAGAAACAAAGGTTGGGAGCTTCCTAGGACTAGATAGATATTATAGGAAATTTATCAAGGATTTTAGTAAAATGGCCTCACCATTGTTTGGTTTGCTAAAAAAATATTTAGATTTTTGTTGGACAAAACAGTGTTAAGAAGAATTTGAATATCTCAAGGAGAAGTTTACAACTACATCTGTTCTTAGGGGCCTAAATTGGGCCTTTCATTTTCATATTCACACATATGCATTCAAAAAATATGTATGGGCTCCATTAGGAAAATTTGATGACAAGTTTCCTTATATTATCTATTTCACCAACAATATTTTTTCCAAGACTAAACTCAACTATACTGTCAGTGAAAGAGAGCCATTTTCTATTGTACATTCCTTGAATAAGTTTAGGCATTACATTACATGGTACCAATTATTTGTGCACACTGATCATGCAACCATTAAGTATTTTATGAAAATACTTGATGTCAATGTTAGGATTATTAGATGGTTATTATTATTACAATGATTTTATATAATTACTTTTGACAAGACAAGGGAAGAGAATGCAGTTGTAGATTTATTGCTTAGACTAACCTTGCCTACAGAGAATGAAGAGATGATAGATTTACCAACTCCCAAATGTGCACCTCTTCACCATTCATTTTTGTCACCTTGGTTTGTTGAAATAGTAAATTTATTTGTTGTTGGACAATTTCCTCCCAACCTGTCCTCCAAGGAAAAGAACAAAATTGTCGGAAAAAGTGCCCCTTACACTTGGATTGGAAACACTTTTCATATTGGGACCATATCAAATTTTTGGGAAGTGTATAAGGGAAAATGAAGTATTTGATATCCTCTCCAACATTCCATGATGGACCCTATGGAGATCATTTTGCTTCCAAGAGGACAACCTTCAAGCTTCTCCATGTAGGATACTGTTGGCCTACTCTGCATCGAAGATGCCGAGGAGGTACACTACTCAATGTGATGATTTCCGGAGGATAGGTAAGACCACACAAAAGAGTTAAATTCCACCACAAACTCAAGTGGATCTTGAGCCATTTGAGAAATAGGGTATAGATTTCATTGGACCCATTGACCATCCATATAGACAAAATAAGTATGTTATTTTTTGTTCCTAAGGGAGAACACATTTAAAAATTTGGTTTCCCAAGGGAATTAGTCATTGACGAGGGCACTTAATTCACTTCTAATACGATAGAGATAATGAAGCTTAACATCACATTAGGAATAGGAAATCCACCCCATATCACCCTCGAAGAAAATAGGCGAGTGGGTCGAAAAACAAAGCATTGTAAGAGCATGTTATCAAGGTTGTTGGTAACAACAAGAAGGATTGTGCGGTCGAAGCTTGTGAAGGCCACTTGGGCCTACAATACTACATGGAAGAACACCACTAGATTTACCCCCTCGATCTATTTTATGGTAAGAAATCACTATTTTCCATTAAATTTGAATATATTACCTTGAGGATGGAAACAAAAATTTATCTTGGCATCACGAAGAGCTTAGGAGAGGTTATAACAACTAAATTCCCTTGGTGAATTTAGGATGTGGAATGATATGCATCTTTCAACATTGGTGCAATTATACGAGAAAGGTTTGGTATGGCAAGCATATCAGAGAGAAGACCTTCCACGAAGGTGATTGGGCCCTCTTATATGACTCTAGATTCAAGGAATTCAAAGGGAATTTGATGACAAGATAGTTGGGTCCATACACAGTGGAAAGCACCATGGAAATGGCTATTTTTAAATCTAAAAAATTGATGAGAGAAGATCCCACTTTTGGTCAATGGTTACGAGGTTTAAACTCTACAAGAAACATCATCAAAGGAGAAATTTACCAATTCGGTAAGTGAGAAGCTAAATGGGATTGGGAGCCTCGAATCTCCCAATCATTCAAACCTTGATGAGCATAGAAGGAATGGAAAAAAAATAAAAATAAAAAGTGAGAAAAAAAGAATGAAAATCCACACAAGTGAAAACCTCCATGAAGCACTAGAGGCAAGCTCTTGGGCTAAAAACCTCCATGGGGTAACCAAAGAGTTTGAAAAAAAAAAAAAAAAAAAAGTGAAAAAAGGAAAAAAATGGTCCTTTGGTAAAAATCCTCCTTTGAGGCACCGAAATTGATATAGGTTGAAAAAATCCTTTGAGGCGGCTTTATAGGTCTCAAAAAATAACTAAAAAAAAAAAAGAGTATAAAAGGAAAAAAAACAAGAGAAGGGAAAAGTGAAAAAGAGCCCTTACATTTTTCATTTTTACATTTACGCGAGTCTGACAAAGTTCCATTGATAGTCGATAGTGTAAAACACAATCAAAGAAGAAACATCAAATTCACCTTCACACACTTATATTCGACTCTTTTTGTACACTCCATCCATTCATTAACATTTAAAGATTTCTACATCATTTCATGGCCTCTCTCACAGTTCTTGCCGAAAACCACTGTGTTCTATGGGATTGTTCTTGTACTACTACATGATACTAATCAACATGAAAAGAGGAGAAGAAAATTGATTTTTTTTTCACTTATGACGAGGAGGGGATGCATGAGATTCCAATCCTCCATCGATTTCATTAGTTTTAACCTTTTCCACCAATAATACTCTCACCATCCCTCAAAACCTAATCATTCACCTGCTTTCCACCATTTTCATCACGGAGAAAAAATCCATATCTTCCATCGGTAACCTTCCCATGAATTATCAAGATTTTTGAAAATAATCACCTAGTGAAAATCATGATCCTAAGGGGTATATGTGACTATTACGGTACACAATCCTATAACAATCTACATAAAAAATAGAATCACATACGAAGCACTAGACCAAGATTTTGAGCATTATTAAGTTTCCCAGGAGGTTCCAACACTAGTCCTAAGTAGCTATAAGATCCACTATAAACTGATACAAGATCATATATCATCAATAAAAACAATAACATATGATCATGGGGGTAACTAATTTACGATCACGTGAGTCATGGAGATTCAATCAACAATAATCATTAAAAATATTCAAGCCATCGAAACGGATCAATGAAGACAAAATGTCACCTCAAAGGGGACCTCAAACGATCTCATCCTGTTCCAACAACCTCATGCGAGAATCAAATGTTCAAATAATTAGCTACAATACATAAATATTAGCATCATCAAGGGTAGGAAAAGGTATGCAAATTCCTAACCCTTCCTTTTAGCGCATCTTGGCTTAAAAGTGTTATCAATGCACGAGAGAAGGGGGTTTTATAATCTAATATGGATCAATGGTCTCGCCCATCTTTGACGATTAATTGGATTTATCTCCTTTGTCCATCATATTTGTGGAGGAAACGACAAAAAGGGGTTGATTACTTCGAAGGTGGGAAATTGTGCCTATTTATAATTGGTGTTGGTGTGAAAGGGTGGTAGATGGGAGCAACTCATACGACACGCCGATCCCAACCACTCGACCACCGAGTCCGCAAATTGGGCGACCCACATTTGGAATATAAAGAAATACGTTTGAAAGCTAAGAAGTCCCACCACCAACATTTTAAGGACAATATCTTTGAGCCATCACTTTCATAAGGCGACATAGATGAGCTATGGGACCTATACGATGCTACTACAAGATTGACATAAAATGCTATAGGATTAACACATAGTGCTACGAATCTCATTTATAGGTGCTAAGGAAATTAAGAGATTTAAAGAAACCGAATTGAGAAAATTCATCGCCTAAACCTTATAATTCAAGGAGTAACATCAAAGGGAGGGTAAGTTCAAAATTTTCCTTGCCACCTTTTGACAAAAAATTACGCAATTATTTTTCAAATTTTCAATAGTACATCATGTATCAATTTCTAGTAGAAGTTTGGGAATGAAAAAAAGATGAAGTATGGATGTTTATTTTAGATTTAGAATGATAATAATAGGAATTGAAATTATTTTGAGTTGAGAATGAGATATTCCCTCTTCTAAATAGTGCCATGAGTTTCTTTTACCCTTGTCTTAAAACCATAGTTGCAGAATACTCCAACACTTGTAGAAGAGAAGGAGATTTGCCTTGCCAAATTTGGAAAATTTGTGTTGAATACATGGGGAGAGGGTTCAACCATAAAGGTCCCTTAGATTCATCAAGAATTGGGCGACTTCTGTTGTCATGGATCTCTTTTCCAATCATCAATGGTTGGGGTTCTTTAAAAAATTAGGGGATTCGATGATGAGATTAGCCAAGAGTTTGTTGTGAGCCTCTAACCACAAGGATAAAATGATTATATCACCATTATAATGGGAATAAAATTACATTTGAATTAATAATAATAATAAAAATGTCCACGATCCCCATAGGAATGAAATGGAGCAAGGAGGAGATAGAGCTATCACAACCAAGAAATTTTTCCTTAGAAGATCGGCTCATGGAGGAAAAAATTGGGCAGGGAGAGAAATTTTACCCTATCCTTGGGATGAGGGTGAGAAATACTATGTCCTGAAAGTACATTTATTTTGAGGGAATACTTAGTATAGTCTATGCCTATTGGTTTAAAAATCTCTACCAAGCGAGATTCCAAATGAATTTTCCCATCCAAGAAAGATTGAGCGGGGCCTTACTTTCTTTTCTAGCCCATCACAGATGATCAAAAAAATAAAAGGAGGAAACATCAATACACAACACACCATGGAATCCATCATATTATTTTAATTGATGCTTTGGAGGAGTAACGATACTTCGGGGGTTCTCGGGGGAATTCCCTAATTTTAATTGATGTGACATAATTGCATCTCATTCATGGCCTCTATATCCATGTTTCCACCTAAAGAAGAAATTCCCTGCCTTAGTAACCGAATATCGGGGGAGGAAACCAAGGCCATGAATGAGATGCAATTAGGTGACTAAGTTGATTAGAGGTGAGAAACTCTTTTAGTAGGGGGGGTGTGGTGGGCCTCTAAATAGGTACCTATCGAGGCCCATGTAGCCATCCTTTAGCAAATTTTAATCTCTCTCTTCATTTGATGACATATTTTTTCGGCTTTAATGTGTTCGCTAGGAAAAGTTAAGGACTATTTTTCACTTATCACCTTGGCTTAATTTCTTGAATGTGCGGATAAGGAGCATTTATTATACAAAGAGAACATTGGAGACAAGTAAGAGAAAGGTTTAGGAGGCTTGTTCCTCAAGTTATCTCATCAACCTCGAGATGGAATATGGGAAATTACTCCACCTCGGTGATTGCGAGAATCTCATGGAAACCAAATCTACTTTTGTTGTATTTTGGAGGGAACCAACCCTACCTTCAAGGGGCTTCCCCTCATTCATTTGTAAAAAATAAAATAGCTTAGGAGCTTAGTAGGATTCAAAATTTTGGAGAAAGATAGTGACCATTCGAGTTAGATCTTGCTATTTGTCATTTCCATTGTCATACCATGTATTTGAACAATTTATGAGACTAATGAGAAGGATATTTTTTATTATAGCTAGAGTTTGTTTTAAAAATAGGTTTCCTTGGGTTAGAGCCCAACCCGAAGCACTCAAGCTCCCATATTATACATTTATGTCATATGTTATTTTGCATGCATTTGATGTAGTTGTATTCTTTCTCTACAAGTTTGGTTTACAAGAAAAGTATTGTTTCTACATGTTATTGTGTGATATTCCTTGGGAGTCTTTGTTGGCGAGAGAATAGGTCTACAAGGAAGACTTTGAGTTGGAGTACGAGGGCCAACGAGGTTTTTTGTCGTAGTCTAGATTCATGCTGGCATTTACACTGCGCTCACGAAGGGCAGTCTCCTGGGTGTGCGCGACTTCTTGTGATAGGGAGCATATCGGTATCATCCCACAACATCCATACGGGTGAATCAAAGCTGGGCAAAGTCTTAGATGGTCATAACACAACATCCCGCAACCTGTACCCTTTGGGAAAAAGGTTAAACTAATGATAAATAAAATTTTAAATGGAGCTTGTAACATCATCATTCACACTCATAATCATGTATCCAGAACAACACTCCTGAATATATTAATCATCGGCCATTAGAGGTGAACTATTACAAGGCTCGGGTACATATGAGCATAGAACAAAGCAAAATACAACAAGTCCCTAAGGATAGAGAGAAACCACGGTAACCCGGAGAAGAGGAGAACGATTGAAACTTAGATAGAGCTCTCCTGCGGCTCTCTGTGCCTATTCCGTCCATGCCAACCCCTCTATACATTGTTGGCTGCCTATTTGTTCTCTTTTGCTGGTGCGGTGATAGTTCCTCCTTTCTTCTTGCTCAGCGCTCTTTCATTTCTTTTGTTCATCGAGAGTTCACCTACTTGTTTCCTTCGCACCCTCTTGTCGTCTGTGCTTCGATCTCGCAACAACCACGACACTTATCCTCTACTCCTTTGCAACCTTGACACCTTCATTTCGCCTGCGAATTTCGTTCCACCACGTACTCGCACGCAACTCAAAAATGCGGTTACAAAACAAGGGCCCCAACAGGCCACGGCCACATCCTTTTGACTCGCCGAGTCCAATTGTCCTTGTCTTTGTCTCCACTTCCATGGGTTTGCCTAACCACCGCGGCCTTTTTTTATTTTGAGCTGCCCGCGCCTCCTCTTGGTTGTCCAAACAAAGGCCCCAACTACGGAATTGTTTCGGTGAGAAAGCTTTGAGCTCTTGGAAGGTTGCCATGGCTGCGCCACCCTTGCATCAACTTGTCGGTCTCGAGTAGTGATTTTTGTGATGAAATTCCTCCCCCGAACGTTTGGCGACGACAACGAACATTGTGTTGATGCGTGTGTCGGCCTACGAGCAAATTACTACATTGTTTGCGCACTAAGTTTTACGGGCTATCGAAGCTCCTGGGATGGCACATTTGGGCCCTTGCTCAGAAGTCTCCTCTGTTGTTGAATTTGGGCCTCTAACACGTCCACTTGGGCATAAAGTTGGTCTGTCTGAATTGGATCCATTGCTTCCTATATTTCCTTGGAGATACATTGCGATTGGGCCGGGAATCGGTGTGCCTTTACCATGAGGCCGTTGAGAATTCTTGCGAGACCCTTCGGTGGGTCGTATGCATCTTTGGCTATAGTACTTAGAACTTCACTGCATCTTTGTTACTTGACCACTGTCTCTCTAATATTTGTCTTTGGTACACAATGGCCGGGTCGGGCAATGCGAGGTCGATGCATCCAATGCCGCCTTGAGTTAACATTTTCATGGTGGAGGTTTTAATATGCCACCACAGGTGGATTACTGCCCTACTACATCTGTTTCTGCATGTCCCTCGGTATTTGTTTGTCGTGGGCCATACTTCACGAGAACCACAGTTCTTTGTTTCCGACTATCCCTATAGTTGCTCTTTCTCCGTTATTAAATTGCTCACCTTTTGTTCGATGGCGCGATTGTCTGCTGCTATTTCTTTATTCGCATTTACTGTTGTAGTTCCGAGTGGAGCTTCTCGGCTGCTTGTGTCGCCCTTTGGATGAAACGGTACGATTTGAGCTTTCCCCATGTCTCCATGCTTTCGGCTGGGCGCGGTACGGCCTTGGCTCACCGGAGTGGTTGCCACACAACCGATCTTGACGCGGCGGTCTTGGTGAGCGTGGTGGAGTTTGCTTTGAGGTGCGAGTCGCATATTTGGGTACGAGTCACCCTCTTGATTTGCTCGGTTGGGTGGTTGGAGAGCGGAGTAGGCTCGAGGTGGCCACATTGTGTATTCAATTGTTCACCTAGCGAGTGATGAGGTTGGTAAAATTAGTTTTGCGAGACAACGGTAGGGTTGGTGAGGTACCAATTCTATACCCAATTTAAACTTCGTCCCATGGTCCCCATTGAGTATTCATCTAATAATTGGATCGAGACACGGTGGTGGATGAGGTGGATGGTGCGGAGGTACATCAGGGTTCTCGAGAAACGGATGAGGGTGGCGATATGCGAATGTTCGGGAAATCCAAGGGGTTTAGGGGGGTGTGAGGTGGCAACTTTGATTGCTTCTTTTGTCTCAACTATCTACTCTTCTTGGATCGGTACCCACCGCGCTCAGCTATTAAGGTGGATCCTCTCTTGTGAGGTTGACCACCGGACTTGATTATGCAGCCTTGGCCCTCTTGGCCTTCGGTGCCGCTCTGGGCTTTGTAGCTCTAATTTTCCACCTTGGTAGGTGTGGGTGTTGGTTGAGTAAGGCGAAAAATACTTTTGGAATGGGTGAAAATATGAAGGTTGTGCTTGGAGACGGGTTGGGGGCGGGAGACACAGAATTACGAAAAAGTTGGAAATGGAGTAGCACTACTCGCTATCACCTAAACTACTTCATTAAAGCTTCATGCCTTCGTCGGTTCTTTGAATAATTGAGAGGAGTTGTGGGTTCGACATCTGTTATAACGCCTCCTCCCGACGTTTCTCCTGAAACTTGTGTGGTAGCATCCGTCGAAGATTTTATGTGTATACTCCATCTTTGATCTCCATCGCAACTCCCCGGCCATGAAAAAACCTGCAGCCAGCGAAAAGGCGCTTCATCAATTTGGAACTTTATAGGCCTCATACGGAACGTTGTTACGGTACATAAGTGGATGCGAGGAATGTATGCTTATGCGTGACTCCAAGCCGGACTTTCACTATATCCATCCGGTAGGTTTCTTGGGATCCTCTTGTTGACTCATTACAAAGTCTACCATTGAGCCGTGCCAACTCACGAAGGCTTCGCATTTACTTCCGCGGTGCTAGGGTCTCAGGACACCTTCCATTGTACAAACTTCATCACCACTACGGTCTTACTGTCTCCCTCGTATCCGGAGAAGTGACGGAAAGTCCACTTCCATGACGACACTATTATCAAATACCCGTAGATAAACCCGGTTGCCCTCTTATAGTTGTCTTCACATGCCTCGAACAACTCCTTCGTTAGGAAGGAGCACCAAATCGACTTGGTCCCTGGATGCGGTGCTCCACACAAGGCTAAGAAATTGTGTCTAATGTACACTCTCCTTTGGTGTAATGTCTCATTGTCTTGTTGTAGCGATGGTATGCTTGAATACGATCTTTGACATTTTATTAACTCAATATTTTCCCCCTTTCCTCTCTTTGGGTGCCATACTTGGCATAGTGGTACGTGTCTGACTTCTTTACCATTTCGTCTCAGATTTGGGCAACTGAAGATCGTCCCCTTCCTTCATGACGATCTGTTAACGAATGTCTTCGGCATGGTAAGTTCCTTTGACCATAGAGGAACGTTGAATTACGTAATAGGAATTTGGTGCACTACATCGTAGCGCTTGTAATCCCAAATACTAGTAATTTTCTTAAATTCATTATGGGGGACACTACGGATACCCCTGAACTTGGGCGGACCCTTTTTGCCACCGTCATGCGGGGGAAAATTTTAGGGATGGGAAATTATTTTAAGTTTAAAACATTGGTGAATCTCACTAGTCCCTAATATGCAAAATATAAAATGTTTATTGATACATTTATGTATTCGGTATAATGGTTTTTCTATATACTCTCTATATAATGTTGGCGATTTTTAAGTTAAAAAATAATTTTATATAAGTAAAACTTTAGGCCGAATCATTTTTTTATAAAAAATGGAAATTGGCGAATCTTTTTTGGAAAAAAAAACATGGAGAAATTCAACACCTACGAATATTAGCTAAAATTTTTTCTGCCGTCTGTTCTGTTGTATAATTTCCAATGTATACTTGCCTTTTTAGCACGAAACTCAAAGATCCTTGAAATTGCGTCGATTAAGGTCTCAACGTCATGTTTTTCGACGAGGGACTCCATTTGCGAATTCGTTTTCCGAGGCTCTGTTCTGCAACTAGGCCTGTATCATCTGCTCGTTGGTATACCGAAGAGTAGTCCTTTGTCTCTTCTCTTGAATCTCTTCTTTTGGATGCCTTCTCTTCTTTCTCGGATTCTCCAACTTCCCTTGCTCTTTCGGAGGTTTCTAACTCTAACTCGAATTTTTCCGGCATTCTCGCACTTTTCTGCATACGAAGTTATGTAAATGGCCCGACATGGGTGAGGTTGATGAGACCCCATAACTAATTAATGTTTCCCCAGCTTCTCCATGGCTACGATCGTGCGATCGAGTTGAAGGCTGTAGGAGTTAGTTTTGACAACTGTGACTATGGTTTGGGATTTGGGTAGACGTGACGGTTGGTGGTTATGTCTAATTATGGAGAAATTTGTTACGGTATGGATAATGCTAATTATGGAAATTATTTCCAAATGTTGGTGATCTCTACAGATGGCTCTGCTTGATATTTATGCTAAATGATGATAGGTTGATGTTTAGAACACTTTTCTTCACGACGTGGATGACACGGGCGGACACTACCCTCCCCAACCATTAATGGTTACGTTGCGGTCTTCGCAGCGAGGGCCGATATTTATTCTATTATGGTAAACCTATCTATGTCATCTCGAGTGCGGGGAAGTTGTTGACTCTAATCTACCCTGCCTACTCCTCTTGGTTGCGAGTTATTGAAATTGAAATGAACAACTTGCTCTTGGTGGGGCTTCGGGGAGGCGTGCAGGTCGACGTCCTTGTAGAACCTAGCCGTTTAAGCGCGCGATCGAGCTGCTCCCGGCGGTTTGATCTCTGTGAGATGAAATGGTCCTAGCCAATGTACGCGATTTCTAGGAACACGGAACTTCTTTGTCGTAGAGTAGGACCTTTCTCGATTTGAAAAGTATTGTGTTTGATATGTCGATCATGCCAAAATTTTTTTCCTCTCCTTTTCTACCCTACGGTGAAACTCCACAAGGAATCGTCCTTCCTCAGTTATTGACTTTTGGTATTTCTCTTTTAAAGATTCACTCTTCGGATAAATGCCAACGTTGTTGCGATCGAGAAGGCTTAGTCTTGTGAATTAGAAGCCAGGACTATTGCTTCTCTTCCATAAACCGGATAGATGGCATTTGGTTGTGTATTCATTTTACCGTTGTGCGGTATGCCCATGGGGTTCTTGGTATCCGTTCATCCCAATCGTCGCGCTCGCCATTCCGCCATCTTTGTTCGTCCTTTTTCAGAATCTTGTTAAATGCTTCCATTGTGCCATTTGCTGTGGATGATACGACTACTTTTATGGTGTTCAGGGAATTGCTACGATGGGATTTAATGGTGTCATTGATGAAATGTGTACCACGGTCGACTGGATTTAAGATTTTTGGACACCCAAATCGGCGGTGATTATGTTTTCAAATATGAATCTAGCGAGCGGTTCCATACGTACGATTCCTTACGGCGCGACTTCGCCCAATGGGTCAAGTGATGGAGGTCGTCGGTTATTGTACCTTGCCTTTGAATATCTTGCGATTTGGCGTAATTGGACTACAAATCGACTCCCCATTTCTCAAATGGTGGTACTTTTATAGGATGAAGCTGATTCATCACAATAGAGAGGTTGTAGTTATAACGACATATGTCACATTTTTGAACATACGCTTTCTTGTCCTTGCGCCTTTGTTGACCACGAGCTTTGCTTGTAGTACTTTACTTGTTGTTGGTTTAGCTCCCATGTGCCTCCCGCGACACCAACGTAGCTTTACCACTTAGTATAGCTTCCCTTTCATGATCCGGGACACATCTTCGAAGGACTTGAGTACAGCCCCATCTTGTACGGGTTGTCTCTTTATCGGTGATACACGGCTCGAACTACCGGATGTTTTATTTGTGTTGTGTTATATTCTTGCGGACATTGTCCGTGGTGAGGTAGGTCACTATTTCATTGAGTAATCCGGAGAGTGGCTTCTACTGCGAAAAGATCATCATCCGATGGCGGTCGTACGAAGATCCTCCACTTTCGCCATTCTCTGGTCGGAACAAGTGATCGAGGCCCTATGTTGAACGCACGGGCCTTTGATGCCGAATATGAATTCACGGAAAAGTAGGAGCCATCGACGGATACTCCCTTCTAAGGGCGGCTTGTTTACTAAATATTTTAATGCGGAATGATGGTGAAGAATTTGAACTTACCTCCCAATAGGTAGTGGCGGAATTTACCGGAAGGTACACCGCTGGGTGCTTCCCCGCTGCGTGTTTGTGTAGTTGCGCTCTACGTGACAACTTGTGGTAAAATATCTTGGGATGATCAACTAAAGTGTCCCTCGGTTGAGCTAGGAACACACCAAGCATAATGCGGATGCGTCTATGTGTACATGGAGCTGGCTTGTCCTAGTTCGGGTGGACTAGTATCAACGCACTTGCGATTTTATTTCGGCGTGTCCGATTGCCTCTTGTGCGACTTTGCGTCCACTAGAATTGCTTTGATTTTCCAATAGTCTCTAAAGAGGGCGTTGTTATTTTGGTGTAGTTGTGGATGAAACGTCGGTAGTAACACATGTGTCCTAGAAGTGACCTTAGATACATTTTACGGTCCACGAGTGCCTCCATATTGACAATCTTTGCTACTTTGGGTGAGTCTGTCACAGGACACCTTGATTACATACCATGTGCCCCAACGGTGTTCCAAATGGTACGGAAAATATACACTTCTTCATGTTCGGTGGAATCTGTAGTTGTCGACACTGTCAAACATTACTCTCAACGAGCCTGCGCATGATCTTTCGGTATACTATACACGGTGCGGTCGCCCATATAGACTTCTAGAGCATGTGGATGTATTCTTGGAACGCCATTGTCACAATGCGAGAGAAAACGCCAGGTTCATTCTTCAATCCGAATGGCATCACGTTGTGTAGAAGGAACGTTACGCGTAGTGAAGGTTGTCTTTCTGCACGCTGTTCTCACTGATGGTAACACGAGAAGCCATCGATGAACGGAAATAATGCCTCATTCCCTACAACGACATCAGGGGACTTCGTCACTAAGTAGGGTGGGGAACGGATCATGGATACGAAGCATTTTTAAGCACGCAATCACATGATTCGTATCTCTAATTTCTCCTTTTTTCTTTGTATAACTATGAGGACTTCGTGCCTCTTACGGGGAATATTAGTCCGGCCTTTAGCATTTTGACGATCTCTTGCTTTCACTTTTTCCTTCACCCTTGGAGTTTAGATGATATGATCTATGTTTCATAGGCCTTGCATCGGTTTCGATGTTATCCTCATTTCCCCCATGTCTCCTCTTATGCCTTTGAGATATGCTACGGATGAAGGAAACAAGTCCTCGCACTCCTCAAGTATTTGAATATTTCCTTTGTTGTTTGCTCGTCCTAGTAGTCTCCAATGGTCGCCGACTTGGGTAAATATTACATTCCATTATTTACCCTTATGGTTCGAGAGGAAGGAGGTGGATACCTTAGTTGGTTCTTCTTTGATGTCCCTCTCCCCCTCTTGTTTCTCCCAAAATACGAGTGCCTAAGATCCTCCAGTTGTCATCATCCATCTCACTATTAATCTTTTGACATGCCAACTTTTTTTAGATACCTTCGAGTACAGTATTGCTCATCCGTTTGTCCACTATCGGGGAAGAAAAGTACCTTGATAGCTTGCAAAGCTTTTTGTAACTATTCTATTTACCTTCAAGGTGAAACAACGCTTGAATTTCTCCGCAACTTCCTCGCAATTGTTGGGTCCTCTTCTCTTTTCTTAGTCGAAGTACCAGGCCTTTTGGAATTATGTCCGGGGGTAGATAAAAATATGAACCCACGGTTCCTCGGGATATCCATCATCTCTCCATTGTGCTTCTACATTACTTCGGATAAGGTTAGGGCTTACGTCCCATAGGTAAGATATTTTATTTGACTCCTTCTCCTCTGAAATGTTTACCACAATTACTTACCTCATCCATTATTCAGGTGATTGTAATAGTTATTCACCTCTTGGATATGGATTGTAGTATATATCCATCAAAGGTACTCTCTTATTTTGTGCTGTCTTTTCTATCTTGGCTATGAAAACACTTACATCATTCATATACGCTTCAAGGTCGGTATCCACAGATTTATTTAATCAATTGACTATTGCAACGTTGGCACACCTCCTTGTATTTTTTTCGTAGCCTCCTTGCGCAATCGTTCCATGCTAGTTCTGATCCTAATTCCGAGCTTTGGATACTTCTCCAACTTCACAGGCAACCTGTTTTGTCGGGTTCATGTAATCTTCCCTTCCTTACGGCGGTCATTTGGTAGAGATGGTCCAAGAGGCCGAGCATCTTCTCTGTTATCCCGATTACGTATATCTCGGTCCTTAGTAGGGGTCAAGCGGCGGGTGACTCTGATTTCCTCATCCTCGAAGATCATCGGTTCTTTCTTTAGATCAATTACGCATATTTTTCAAAAGCCCAATACGATTCCCAATAGTGTTGAGTACGGATCATATCTCCCATGATGTCGATGACTTCAAAGTCCATAATGTTTTACCCCACAATATCAACCTCAACCTCCTCTAGTCGGCCGATGGGAACAATACCAATACTAGTTCCTGTCCAAAGTTGAATCGAAGAGTATGCTTGATCTTGGCTTCTCGGCGCTTCCCAAGTTTTCCTTGGTAAGATGTTGACATACGATCCCAAATCAAACATGGTGTCATGTGCGGAATCCGCCACTTGCGTGTTCACTCATAATTCCTTTCTCTTCCTTTGTTTGTTTCTCTTTGTCACTCTAGAAATATTTATGGAATGCTTCATTTGCTTCTTTTGTATACGTATTCTTGTTTTAGCACCTTCCCGGGTTTTCTTCGATCGTTCCGGCATTGGTGCATTGTTAACAATCTTGGGAACGAGATGGAACCACTCCTAGATCAAGGCTTCGGAAAGTATGTTGTGTTTCATTGTCTTCTGAATTTTCTGTAACTCGATTCCTTTGTTTCCCCCAAGTGGGCAAACGTTCCTGTTTCGCTTCTTGAAAAAATTGTTTATGTAGATTGTTTATTTGATCGAGAGCTTTGGGGATCTTATCTACGACCAATTTTATGGGGTCCATAGTGCATACATCCTCCCCGTTGTTTTTGGAACCTCGTGTCTTCTTGTGGCCACATTTTGCATTTTTGAGTTCCCATTAACACAGGTTCTACATTTACTAGATTCGCCCCCCCCTGCGTACGGCTCTTTCCTCCCATCTTTTCGATGAGCTAAAAATCTTCACATTGCGTGTGAGTTAACCCCGTACGCAGACACCGGGGTATCCTAGGGGGTGGAAATTATCTAGCCACATGTCCTTCACGATTGTAGTTATAGCATCTTCTTTGGACCTCTACCTCCTATAAACCTCCTCTCATGCCTCCTCTTCTTCCTCGGGGAGCTTCATTTACTGCAATATGATGGTGGTCACGACCCACTCCACCAGGCGTCTAGTGATTGGCATTGCTGCGCGGTGTGGGTGGTTGGGGCTATAATTCAAAATATGTATTATTTGTAATGTTGGAATATTTACGTAAGATCGTACATGCGAGTTGATGAATCATACTTTTCATACCTCACAATATTCATTGGGGATGGACTTTGTGTCTGCAGGGGAACCAGTGTGTTGTTGTTTTGTTGATGCCTCCATGGAGTGTTTATTTTGTGACCTCTAGTGTGTGACCCAACACTCCTTGCGTCGTGCCTTGGGTAGCTGCCATGGCAGGCATGTTACCATGTCTCTTAAGAGTAGGTGGATGGGGTGCCATCACCGGCCTGGTCTGGAAGGTCTTATGTGTTGCAACACCTGGGTTTCTATCAGCCGCCTTTGGGCGCAGACCCCATATACGAGGGTCTTGTACCAGCTCGCAGCCCCACCCAGACTCTTGCAGGTATTGCCACCTGTCTTCCCCGGCTGCTCTAGTGTTCTTTGTTGAGGCCATACATTTGAGTTAAATGGGTCCAGGTAGGCATAATAAAGCTGGCAAATAATCCATCGGCGGTTGAATCAATTGGACGGTGAGTTTTCCAATGGCATCCTTGAATCTCCACCGCCCGAATCCCAAGTAGTTTCTCCTTCTCTCTGTGATATCCCACATCTTTGACGAGGGCCTTGTTGGTGCATGCGAGGTAGTTGAATTCCTTAATGAAATCCCTCACCATCGACCATCACTAGATTCGGGTCGAGCCTTCAACCATTTCATAAACCATCGTAGGGATGTCTCCCTAAGAGTGGTTTGAAACTATATCAACTTCCCAACATCGGTGTACATCATGTTGCCCTCCGGAATGGCCTCGCGAAGGTACGATGTTGTTCAACGTCGTCATTCCCCTTTCCCGGAAGGGAGTGCAGGTACCGTGTGGGTGATCCCGCCATGCTTACTTGAATGGGTGTTACTAAAATGAAGCCGTTGGATCACAGTTTGTGAGATGGGGCCACTAGAAATCCTATTACTAGCTTGTGCTCTAGTTGGAGGCCCGAATGTTTTGTGCAATCTACTTAATTCACGTAACTTAACAAAAAATTTCACTTATGGGCTTGTAGAGCACCGGTGGAAGGTCGGGACTAGAGGTACTAGAATTGTGGGGGACTAGGAATACCCAACCAGAGATATGGACACGAAATTTCTTGAAATAGTTGCTCCATTGCAACGTGCATCTCCACATCGGACACCTACTGCGGGTGCGCGTTTGTACCTTCTCATCGGACTTCTTTCCTTGCTGCGCAGGGCCGGACTCCTATACACCTACCGCATTTCTTTCATGACCCCTCTTATGTATCCTAGGGACCCACTTACGACCTTCCATTCCCTTTATCATCGGGGGCACCTCCTCTTTTTCCGCGGGGCTACTTTCGTGTCTCTTGACTCCTTCATCACCATCTCTCGCCACCTTTTACGCAATCGCCTACGATGTGCTCGCCGCTCCTGAAACTGTTGGCGGTCTCGACATCATACTCATGCGGCGGGAAAAATGCGGGAGGGGGGTGAATCAATATTTAGTGTTGGTACGAAAAACTTTTTAACTTTTTCTAGCTTTTAAACCCATACGCTACTTTAATGAACACAACTCGCGTATACACGCGGATGCTTGTAAGTAAACTCGCGTATGCTCGGAGATCTAAATATTCATTTAATTCTTAACTTAGATCATTGCATCATTCATTCATCGGATGTTTAGTAAAGCGGTAAACGAGGTGCGGTAAGAATAGAATAAATCACACATAAACAACACACATGAACACCGAGTTGGGTGGAAACCCAATTAGGGAGAAAACCACGCACGCCATCGTCTAGGTCTTCAATATTTGTTATATAAGAAAACTTCTTACAATCATGTGCGGCACGGACTCATGCCGACACGCGAGGCACCCACCTATAGAAGGCTACAACCTTCTCTCGTTTACTAGCCTCTCACGGAAGGAGCTACAACCCCCCCACCACTCTCGTTTGACTACCGGAAGGAGCTACTACCCCCTCGAAGGCTTGGAAGCCCTCGGCACACTGAGACCACGTTTCATCAATTTTCAATTTGGATCAAACGGTTTCAACACAACCCTTCACTTATCAACAAATATACTTCGCCGTGCTTCTTCGAACGGTGGAAACCCGCGTAACGAGAATATTAGAGATAACCCAGGACTTCGGAATAGATGTGAAGAAACACATTCAACCTTGAGCAATCATTCGTTCGGATACCATGTGCGCTTTTGATAGGACCCGCGTATACACACACTTTTCATGGAAAACGAACCGGCGCGCGTACGTGCATTTTCTCGGAAAACCTAACTTCCCATCGTTGTTTCATGGGTTCGCGTATACAAGTGCTTTTCATGAAACGAACTTGCGTATAGATCTAAAAAGATAAACTTTGCGAACGGATTAGATCTGAACTTACCAGTTTTTTTTCAATTTCTTCATTAGTTGCGTGATCATCACTTCTTTTTGGATCATCCTAGAGATTCATCATTTATAGATATAGAGATCTTCGAACCTTCATGTCATATTCATAGGTGCATCATAGATTTAGATCAATTAGGTAGATTTCAACCATGCGGATATACTTGAGTGAAGTATTCATTAAAGCCAGGACATTTTCACCCCCTTGCACTATGGTTTTCCTTCTCCTTAAATAGAATTAGCCTTTGTCGATACCATGAGTCAAAACCACACCACTTCGATGGTATTCCTGGACGGGATCAAATAGATAATTCAACGCTCAATACAATGGGTCGATACCATGGTAATGCCCCACGGTTTTATAAAAATAGAGCGCAAATTGGCATACGCGACCGCGCGTGCTTTTAACGTGCATACGCTACTTCACCTTAACAAACCCACGTATGCTTTGTGGCACATAACTTATTATGTTGTTACGCGCTTTAAGATTCCTTTATTGCCATACCGAACTTGTCTGTGGTCATTAGATTTACATTGATAACGACTCATCAAGTCGGTTTTGTCCAGAACAACTTCATTAAGTAGGTTCCATCAAAGTACGACACATTGTATCACATTTGCTTAACAATCTCTTTAATAACTCCATTGGGTTGTCCATCAACTTTATCAAGTGGGTTGCCATCGAGAAAACACTCTTGCATCATATTTCCAACAATCTCCCCATTTGGACTTGATGAAACCATGATGGTGTTTGATCATCATGGATAGTACGATGGCTCCCATGTTCTCCCCTTGTTCGTGCAGGTATTCTCTCCCCTTTGACATCGAGGGCAATGGAAGAAAAACCAAAACAAGGTTTTTCTCCTCATGTAGAAAGAAAAGGGCTACTTGTAGATCGATGTGCATTGAAGTTACCTTGCTCCCCACAAGGTTCATGATGAATCTTTATTATTCAATGAAGTACATGACTCTATGACCTTTCCTATCACCGAGGACTCATACTTACAACAAAGATCCAGCAAAGTGGATTTACATTTGACTCAACTACCCAACCAAGTGGGTTTACAAATTTGAACAAGTCCTTTACATGACTGAATATTACAATTTACATCATAGGTCATGACCTTTTCATCAAATTACTACAAATTTTTATAACCAATATCAAAAAGACCTCCAAGAGATCAAAATTAGAATCATCATAATGCCAAAAATGCATTACATTCGACGAGCTAATGCTCCCCACAAGAAGCTGACCGCATCGATGCATCCCTTTCCATATGACCAAAAAAACTCCTCCTTGAAAAGCTTGTGCAACTTCGAACCCACTTTTAACAACCAATCATCGAGGCATCTTTACCCAAAATCAGAGAATCGACGAGAAATATGAAGGTGAAACATCATCGGAGATACCATACAACATCAGGAAGATACGAACATGTGCAGGCATGTAGAATACGACCCCAAGTAAGGCCTTCGATAACTAACCTCTGCCCGATTTCCTTTGTATAAACTAAATGTCTTGTGGCTGTCTTCGAGGCTTCAATGCTCATTAATGTTACGAATTGCGCCGGTTCAGTTTTACGTAGCGGGGAACTACTCCAGAAACACAACTGCGAGATATTCGCAGGCAACTTCCTAGCAGGCGGAAGGTTTTGTCGATGTATCAACATTCTTTGTGAGAGGAACATACTCCAACCACCTTTCCAAAGCACTTGTTCACGTAAGTGATACTTGATGGGAATGTGCTTAGTCTTGGAGTGCTAACATGATTCTTTGAGATAATGATGGCACTTGTATTATCACATAATGGAGGCAGGAGGTGAACATTTGACTTGAAAGTCTTGTAAGGTTTGCATCATCAAAGACAATTGAACATGATGCGGTAGCCACATAATGCCACTTCTCTTTTTGTAGATAAGGCAATAGAGTTTTGCTTCTTGCTGAACCGGGATACTAGCGGGGCCCCATATAGAATGCACCACCACTAGTGCTTTTACGATCATCAACATTTCTAGCCAATTTGCATCGGTGTAAGCATGAAGAGTAAGATCAGCATTCTTTGGATACCATAGTCCAAAGTCTTGAGTTCCTTGTAGATATTTGAATATTCTTTTGACGAGCGGAAAGTGAGACTCTTTTGGATTAGCTTGAATCGTCAACAATCCCAACTGTAATGTACGGTCTAGTCCCGGTGAGATAAAGTAGAATTCCTATCATAGATCTCTGTTACGGATTTGATTCACGGGCTGGAGAAATCATCATGAGAAGCGAGATTACATGGGTTGTCATTGGTGTATACAGTTTGCACTCTTCCATGCCATATGTAAGAATTTGCTTGAGTATTTTTTAACGACGAGTAAGAATATGCCATCTTGCAGCAGTTTGATGCACTTGTAAGCCAAGAAAGAATGTTAGTTCCCCAAGTAAATACATTTCAATTCTTGTTGCATAACGAGAAGAAAATTTACGACTCATAGATTCTTCATTACTTCCAAAAATGATATCATTGACATATACAACCACAGTCAATAGTTTTCATTTTCAATTTTTGTGTACAAGTTTTTATAGTAGATCCTTCAATCCTTGTTGATGAAGATATTTGTCGAAGATGATAATACCATGCCCTTGGAGCTTGTTTGAGACCATATAGAGCCTTTTTAAGGTCTACAAACAGATTTTCATCATTCCCAAAATGAAGCCTTAGGATTATTCTGTCCTAAACTTCTTCTTATAGATCACCATTGAGAAATGCGATTTAACATCCATTTGATAAAATTTAGGATTTGTTGAAAACTTGAAAGAAGCAAAGAAACATTCTTATGGCTTTAGAGTCTAGCTATAGGAGCAAAAGTTTCTTCAAAGTCTATACCTTCCTTGTTGAGTATACACCTTGCAAACAAGTCTAGCTTTGTTCTTCAACACCCCATTCTCAATTTAACTTGTTTTTGAATATCCATTTCGTTCAATGACATTTTTGTTGTGAGGTCTTGGCACTAATTTAAGTGTGATTCTTTTCAATTTGATCAAGCTCTTCATTCATGGCTTAGACCCAACATGCATCTTTGCTAGCTTGATGAACGATACATGTGGTTCAATAGTGGATAGAAATGCTAGATAATTTAGAAAGATCCACAAGAGTCCTTCTTGTTTGTACACAGTCCTTATCTCCCAAGATTTGAGATTACGGATGATTCTTTTGAACATATTTGGATGGAGCTTTTTCGGATAAATCATCTTCGAGGTTCTTCATTGGGTTCACTATCTATATGTTCTATTTGATGTAAAAGGACATAAGTCACCATCGTCTTCATTTGTTGTTTGTTTTTCTTCTTTTGGAGGCTGCGGAAGACTCATCGATAACAACATCAATACATTCAACAATCTTCCGAAGTATTTTTATTGTAACATTTATAAGCTCTACTCATAGAGGAGTAACCAAGAAGTATTCCTTCATCTTGCTCTAGGTTCAAACTTGCCAAGTTTTTTCATCATTATTTTTGATAAACATTTTACTTCCAAAACTCTAAAATGCTTCACGGAGGGAGAATTACCATGCAGTTCATATGGAGTTTTTCCTCTTACACGAACATGTGCCTTGTTGAGAATGTTTACCCATTTGTATGTGCCGCTTCTCCCCAAAATATTTCGGTGTTCCCGAGAATCATCAAGCATAGCTCTAGCCATTTGTTGAGCTGTTCTATTCATTCTTTACGCTACTCCATTTTGTTGTGGAGTGCCGGCTACGACTGTCTTTTTATGCCATGTTGTTCACAAAATTCAAGGAATTCACATCGAAGTATATTCTCCTCCTCGATCGGATGTAAGACATTTGAGTTTTTAGATCTAATTCATTTTCAACCGAGCCTTGAAGACCTGAAATTTCTCAAAATGCTTCATCTTTGTGTTTAAGCAACCCAATCCAACACATTCTGAAGAAATCCTTGATAAATAAGATATAGTATTGTTCACCACGAGGTGACTTTTCCTCATAGGTCCACATATGTCGGTATGAATGAGTTCCAAGAGGCCTACTTGATGATCCTTCCTTGGCATTAAATTGCACTCTAGTTTGCTTGCCGAATTGGCAAGATTTGCGTATGATACTTTCGAGTAGAGTAATATTGGGAAGACCACGAACAACATTAAGTACGCGGTTGTTGATTTGAGAGAAGCTTAGATGCCCCAACCTTCTATGCCATAGCCAATTTTCTGAATATTTACTCAAGTAACGTTGTTCTTTGCAATTCTTCGATACATACGAGTTGTTTAGAGTTCTTTTTCCTTTTATAATTGTTTTACCTTATCAAGATCACAAACCACACATTCTTTGAATAAGAAACTGACTTCGGTTCCTTGATCACACATTTGACTTGTTTAACGGAGTTATGCCTTAAACCATCCATATACATGACATCATTAGCCTTCACCTTTTCTTTTAGAAACATAGACCCTTTTCCTTTAATTACGGGCGGGAGTGTCATTTCCAAATGTAACTTTCTTTTCCTTTTCTAGAGCACTATATGCAAGAAGTTTGTTTTTGTCCTGTCATGTGTCTTGAGCATCCACTATCAGTAACTTCATTGATTTTCTTCTGTCTGCAAATAACACTATGCCACAATTTTCAACATAATAATTCCTTCTTTTTCCATACTTTGGAACTTGAAGGAAAATGCTCTTTGGGTGAACTTTGCTCTTGCATTCGGATTCTTCATTTAACGAGATTATTGCAATAAGCACATTCAACACGTTTAGAAAGAGGAGAAAGTTGGTTATAGGTATTCTTCTCAAATTCAATCCTTTTCTTTCTTGCTTCTCTAGTCATGATGGTTTTATATCGACACATTAGGCTTGACTTTATGACCAAAAAAATTGTGACATGAGAAACATTGTCCATTGAAGAAAGGGAAAGTTACTGTGATCATGAAATCTTCTACTTAGATTTACACAGTGATTGGTGTTTCTTTGGGGAATATTCTGTTATTTTTTCTTTAGTTAAGAGATGATCATGCTTTGTTTGTAATGATTCTTTATTCCCTTCTTTGGTCGTGAGAATTTTATAAACCGAATTTATGTTGTTTTTATATAATTTAGTCTTTGAGAAACTGAGAAGACTCTCCGGTATATCCAAGATTTTGTCTTTATAAGAGGAGAACGTTGTACCTTGATAATCTCATCTAAGGTTTCAAATCCTTTAGAAAATCTAAGATTCGAGTCTTTACTTTCTCGAAAATATTTTCTTAGACTTACCACTTCACATTCTAATTTCTCAATGTGTTTTTTTGCTCCTTCAACTTTGCTTTTCCGGAAGTCTCTATGGTTATTTTTCATTCTTCTAAGAGTATTTTACTCTCTTCTAAGCGTATTTTTGAGTTGATTTTTTTTCTTCAAGAAATTCATTGTCCTCTAGAGCATCCAAAAAAGTATCATTTTCTTCTCTAGATTCAAATTCCATGAGAAGTCTAAGATCTTGTTCACATTCTTCCTCCTTATCGGACTAACCCATCATTTGTCTTCATGAGTATAGTAACTTTTTCTAGTGTTAAACGATTCTTATTCCTTCTTTTCTTCCCTTTGCAAGTGTTTCTTTGTGAGGACACTTAGCAACATAATGACCAATTCTTCCACACTCAAAACATTTGAAAGGAAGCTTACCTACGAACCGTCATGCCAAGTTGAAGTTTCTTTACAAAATTTTCCTCATCTTCTTAAGAGATATATCCTAATCCTTCTGCTTCTTGTACTTCTTTTCCTTTAGTAGAAGCTGCGAAGAAAACCTCTTTACGACTTCGAGATGGTCCTCCTCTTCTCATTTCATGTACGGTTAGTATGCCATGAAGTTGTACCACGATCGAATTTTGAAGATCATGTTTTTCTTCAAGAGCATAAACTTTTGACTCAAATTTTATTGTTAGCGATCTTAAAATTTTCTCAACCAAAGTAGGTCGGTTATTGTTTCTCCCAGTTTCTCATACGATTTACAACATCATCAACACGTAAAAAGAAACTAGCAATACTCTCATCATTATGCATCTTTAAATTTTCATATTCAATTACGAGAGTTTGGAGTTTTGCACTTTTTACCTTTGCATCACCTTCATAAATTAGAATGATTTTGTCCCACATTTCCTTTGCGTGACTTCATTTGCATAAATTTGACAAATTTAGATTCGATCGAGACTTCCGTTATAGCATTGACCGCCTTTGCATTTGATTCATAATTCTTCTTTTTCGGGTTGGATGTTGGTATTGTAGGCGGATATTGATATCCTTGTTGAACGATGGCCCATACTCTGTTCCCATGGGCGAAGATAGGATCTCATCCTTGTTTCCAAAATATTAAATTGCTTCCATTAAGGGCGGAGGCTTGATAGTCTTGTTCCATCTTGATTGCTCATCTTGCTTGATCTTCCTTCTAGCGGCTAAGCTTTTCGGAAGGACAGCCTTTGCTGCGATACCAATTGTTGGGAAAAATATAAGGGGGGTGAATCGGTATTTAGTCTTCATTAGAATTTTTTTTAAACTTTTTCTAGCTTTTAAACCCATACGCTACTTTCTTGAACACAACTCGCGTCGCAATACGGATCGCCTTAAGTACGCTCGCGTATGCTCGGAGATCTAAATATGCATTTAATTCTTAACTTATATCATTGCATCATTCATTCACAAGATGTTTAGTAAACGGTAGCAATTTTGATGAAACAGAATAAATCACCACACATAAGCAACACACATGAACACCGAAGGATTTAAGGTGGAAACCCAATTCGGGAGAAAACCACCCATTTGCCGTCGTCTCTAGGTCTTCAATATTTATTATATAAAGAAAACTTCTTACAATCATGTGCGGCGAGACTCATACCGGCATCACGAGGCACCCACTTGCAGAAGGCTACAACCTTCTCTCGTTTACCGACTCACCGGAAGGCCCCAACCCTTGCTCTCGTTTACCAACTACCAGCAGAAGGAGCTACTACCCCCTCACTTTGAAGGCTTCGACCCTCGGCCACCATGAGACCACGTTTCATCGATTTTCATTGGATCAAAATAGCTTCAACACAACCCTTCACTTATCAACAAATATGCCGCCCAATGCTTCAAAACGGAAACGGTGAAACCTTTGTAACAGAATATACGAGAGATAACCCGGACTTCATAATAGATATGCGAGAAACACATTCAACCTTGAGCAAAGTCATTAGTTCGGATACCATACACGCTTTCATTTAATGGACCGCGTATACACACACTTTTCATAGAAACGACATCGCATACATGCGTATTTCTCGGAAAACCTAACTTCTTGTCGCGCTTTTGTTTCGCTCGAGTTCCGCGTATACACACACTTTTCATGAAACGAACTTGCGTATAGATCTATAAAGATAAAATTTACGAACGGATCAAATCTATGAACTTACCCGGATTTTTTCAATTTCTTCATCGGATTTGTGCAGGGTCTTCATCACTTCTTTTAAGATCATCCTAGAGATTCATCATTTCTAGATCTAGAGATCTTGAACCTTCATCATATTCATAGGTGCATCATAGATTCGGATCAATTAAGAACGAGAGTTCAACCATGCGGATATACTTCGAGTGAAGTATTCATTAAAGCCTAGACATTTTCACCCCCTTGCCTTTATGATTTCCTTCTCGTTAAATAGAATTAACCACCTTGATACCATGAGTCAAAACCACACCACTTCGATGGTATTCCTAGACGGGATCAAATAAGTAATCCGGCGCTCAATACAATGGGTCAATACCATGGTAATGCCCCCTAGTTTTATAAAAATGAGCGCAAATTGGCATACGCGACTTGGCACGTACTTTTCCACGTGCATACGCTACTATCACCTTAACAAACTGCGTGTGCTTTGTGGCATAACTTATTTGTCATTGTTCTAGCACTTTCCGAATTCCTTTCTTACTTTCTTCTGAAATGATTTGTAGATACATCGGTTACATTATTAACAACTCATCGAGTCGGTTTTCCATCAAGAAAAACTTGATAAGCGAGGTTAGTCAAAGTCAAAACATTGTATCAAATTGCCAACAATCTCCCCTTTAACTCATCAAGTAGGTTGTCATAAATTTTAGCAAGTAGGTTGCCATCAAGGACAACACTGCATCATATTGCCAACACCTACTCCCCATTCTCATGATTACGGTAACATCTCTCCCTCGATCCCTTCCCCAGGCTCTTTGAGGTTTACGCTTACATCCTACTTTTTGGAATCCCATCGGTCCTTTGTCTACCATTAATGCCTTGATCCATAAATGGAATCTCCTTCATTAGTTTCCCCCTTAACCTAGATGCGAAAGTGCCTTCTACCCTTGAGAAAGAATGGTGACACTCGGCTTAAACTCACCCAATATATCCTTCCAAAGTAGATTCCACCCAAAAATATATAGCTCGGGTTAATTCGGTGTTTTAAGCTTGTTGAAGGGCCACGGATCCTTGTGCACCACTTGCGATTGATCTTCCACGACTTTCCCTTGACGGTCTTGATGGTCTTTGGTCTGAAGCCTCCGCAACCGATTGTATATTTATTGCGAAGACTTTCCCCAAAATATTTCGTAGAGTATCACTAGCGGTCGAGAGGAATAGAACCAAGTCTTTAATCATTTTCTCCTTAAATAGTCTCGGCTCGGCTGTTGAGCTGTAAGGCCCGATTTAGGTGGTTATCCCACCCGACTTCATGTTCTCTTTTCGAAGATCCGAGATACCATGATCTAGCTCCCAAATGTATTTTAGGTGTCACGGCAATTGGAACCATTTGTTTGCGAGAGAACAAGTCTCGGAGGGAAGACACAGGTTCGAGGGTAAAAGGGCCAACAAGGTTTTCCGCCATAGTCTAGATTCACACCGACATTTACACTCTACTCCAAGGTAGAAGTCTCACACAAGGCGTGACACGACCTTCTTTGTGATAGGAAAGCGAGATCGGTATCATCCCCACAACATCCATACGGAGGTGAATCAAAGCCAAACCAAAGTCTTAGATAGTCATAACACAACATCCCATAACCTATACCCTTTAGGAAAACGGTTAAACTATTGATAATTTTTTTTTAAATGGAGCTTGTAACATCACTTATTCACACTCATAATAATGTATCCCGGGAACAACACTCCACCGAATATATTAATCATTAGGCACAACCTAAGGCAAACTATTACAAGGCTCGGCTACATATGAGCATAGAGACGAAACAAAATACAACAAGTCCCTAGGGACGAGGAAAGCTCTGAGTAACCCGAGAAGAGAGGAGAACGATTACAACCCGGATAGGCTCTCTGCGGATCTCTTTGTTTTTCCTATTCCCGTCTGCGCCAACCCCTCTATCCATTGGCTAGATGCCTATTTGTTCTCTGCTCGTGCAGGCGCGGTTCCTCCTTTCTTCTTTCTTGGGCTGTATTTCGTTTCTTCATTCATCGGAGTTCACTACTTGTTTCCTTCCCGTCCCTCTCTCGTCTATGCTTTCTCCCGCAACAACCGCGACACTGTCCTGCTGCTCCTTCGCAACCTTGACACCTTCTTGCCCTCAGGGTTGCGTTACGCACATACTATCGTAACTCAAAATGTTGTTGATTTTCAAAATAAGGGCCCCAAGTTTGTCTTGGTCATAAAGGTCATGTGAAAAATACACCAAATATAGTTTCTTTTATTTTATGCAATATTTAGGTTCTATTTTAAATTCAACTCATCCTTTTGTTGTCGCTTCTACAACACCCTCCAAATTTTGCTACATTCGGGTGGAGTTTACCTTTGTCGATTCAAGTGTTTTTCGGTCACCAAGTGTTGTTTCATGTTAATTTATATGTTTCAAGTGTTCTTGTTATTTTATAAGTGTCGGCTGTCATCGAAACATCGATAATTAAAACCTTCACGGTATTAGTATAGTTTTTAGTCACAATTTTTTTTTTGGTTGCAACTACACACACACACTTTGTTTATTGTGCCTAGAGATTGTTTGTAAACTAGCGTTTTGATGTATACTTCTTAGCATTGGATCATGTCTAAGTTATACTAATGAGTTGGTATGTGTCACACTTTTTTTACTCCAAAATAATTGTGTTTTCCCATTTCTTACATTCCACACTTAGACACATTTCAGATTTCAAAATATTTCCCACTAGGCCTAAGAAGAGCGAATTTGTGCACTCTGAGGCTTCGGTGATTCCCCTTGTTTGTGGGCCCGGGTCTTGTGCGAAGCCCAACTGCGCACTCCCCTTCGAAGCACACAATGCTCTCAATCCTTGAAGACCCCCTTTTATTCCAAATTCCTCCCTCCTTGAACCCTCTCTACTATTTGAGTGCACAATGCACAGAAAGTGATCATCGAGTCTCCCTTTAGCCTTGACAGTACCCTCTATGCCTTCCTTGTTCCCGGACTTCGATTGAGTGCACAACGCATCAAATGAGCTCCCTTTCCTCTTGTTATTGCACCTTGTTCCCTCCACATCGGAGCCTATCTTCTTGACAAAGTGAACAACACATCCTATGTGTCCAACACATATCCTCTTATCCCTTTTAGTGCTTTTTCCCTATGACCAAAAACTCCCTCTTCCCTTTCTTAGTGCCGCGGCCAGTTCAAAATTAGAAAGTTTGAACGAGAGATGATAAAATAGGATATTTTCGAGATGATGTTTTATTTTCATGAGTGATCTTACTTAAAGATGTTATTATAACAATATGAAAAAGAGTGCATGAAGGTATTTTTCAAATGAATAAGCCCGAGGAAAAAGCATTCAAATAAAAAAGAACACGGGATTGTGACAAGTTAAAGAACATCAAATTATGGTGATCAAAGTGATTCATAAAGATTCCATATGATCTCAGAATCTTTGAAGGATATGGAAACAACAACAATAAATATTCACCAAGTATTGGAGACATAGGTGGAAACATTGTCACCTCTCAAGGAATTCCATGTCACAAGTCACTATGGGGCCAAGTCATAAATATCGGTGGATTGTCATGTTTCACCACATGATAATGTAGAAATAATGATGTATTTGTGTAATTGTTGTAAATGAAAATATGTGGAAGTCCAAAATCATCATAATGATAAAAAAACCACATAGGGAAGCCTTAAGGTCATATATGAAGTCCAAAAGACACAAAGAAGTATAAAATTCATTATGAAGTTCAAAATTATTTTGGAAGTATGAAAGGTTATTTAGAAGTCTAAAGGTTGTTAAAAGTTGAAAAGTCACATGGGTAGCTCAAGAGTCATTTTGATGAGGAGTCATGCCTCTAGTTATACAAGAAGCCTCATACTCAAAGAATGGAATCTTGGCTTCTCCCACAAGGAATTGCGAGAGATAGAGATAGTTCTTTTGGAAAGTAATGGCTGCGACACTCCACTATTGGAGCTAGACGTGGTGTTCGTGTGCTCATGTATCTTGGAATTTTTTCTTAATATCATTGAATCCTATTGGGTCAACACATTTTCATGCATAGATCATGGATGTTTTAAGACTATTCTTTGAATGTTTAGGTTTATGTTGGTCTAGGTACATTACGAGAAATTGAACTATTTTTGTGACTTTGGTACCTATCTTAGCTAAAGTTTGTTGTGATGTCTATAATGATCGTTTACACCTATGTGAACTATTTCGATTGATGATTAATGTTTCTTCCTCGTTTATGTGCATGTGTATTTACTAGAATAATACTATTACTTTTATTTTAGAGACACACTTTTTGTTTTTTGATGAGTGAAAGAACCTTGATACATTTTCAATTGAATGTTTCACAAAGCACATTTTAGCTTTCTCATTCAAAAATACATGTACGTCTCTCTTTTACTAATTTCTCAATCCCGAGGAAAATATTTACGTAAATAGAGGTGGGCCCATATTCCATATGGGACTCCTACACCAAATGTTTTGAGGTATAATTAGGAATTCATATCAAGGAGACCCTTTGTGTGTTGGAAGGATCCAATGCCATCAACATTCTAGTGCTAGAACGAGGGAAACAACCTTTTTATGGCTGAATACTCACCAAATCTTAAAAACAAGCTTATGTGGAAGGCATTAACACTCTAATTTCCACTCCAACTCATACTCTAATTTCAACTCCAAACAAACTAACCTATTGTTCGTTAATTTGCAAGAGATCTTGGTTTACTCTTTCTATTTCTTCTATTCTACCTCATAAACATATAAAGAAAGAAACAAATACCGGTGGTGTATTAGTCTCTCTTTGGTGGAAGATTTAGTTATCACGCCCTTGAAGAGTTAGTTGATCTTATGGAAAGAACAAATCAACAAGGGGAAATTTTTCCTATTTAGGAGAATTTGGACGATTGAGGAGGATTTTAATTTCTTTCATGAAGAACAACTTGATTATGAAAACATACTTAAATGAGTGAAGGAGAAGCCTCTTCAAAATCAAAAGAAGAGGAGGAGGAAGGACAATAAGACATGGATGATACAAACTTGGATTGGATGGCCCAATGGAAAATTTATCTTCCGAGATAACTTCACCACATGCTAAACACTACAAAAAAAGTTGTTGTCGAAGTTTTATCATGATAAGAAGATGAAAGTTGAAGACCATATTGATGATTCATACATGCATTTAAGAATGATTGAGGTACACTTTTATGACAATTCTTACATAATTTTCCCTACACTCTAGACGGTAGAGGTGTCGGTGTAGTGTCACGAGTCTCCCGACCAATTCAATCTATAGTTGGAGGGAGTTTAAGTTGTTTTTAGAAAGTTTGTGGATGATAAAAATCCTGCCATGTTAATAAAAAAACTTGGGAATATAAAAATGAGGGGATAAGGAAAAGGTGAAATATTTCAGCAAGAGGTTTACTCGTTTGTTAAACAAGTTCCCCGTGGATGTGTACTTTAACATGATTCAATTATGAAACATTATTATATAACTACATAACGACTAACATTTTGTGTTTGTTAAAAAAGAGTTGGAAAGGAGACTTAGAACTTAAAATGTGCGAGAATCTCTTGTTGTTGAAAATAATCTACGCTATGTTAGGTCATTGAAGACCCTACTTTGACCCTAAAGACTCCAAGGAAAATGGTAATAAAACTAAAGCCTCTTCCTCCAAAGCTAAGAGAAATATTCTATTGATATGAAATCTTGACGAGTATTTTAAGTTGCTTACCGACTAAATATGTAAAGATATATTTCGTTGTTTAATGAAATTTGAGGGAATGGATAATTACGCACTTTCCATCCAAGAGAAGCATTTAGAAAACATGTCCCTAATGGAATCATAACATGATTTATATGATGACCAACTTTGTAGATACCTTTCTAGCAAATGAACATCACGAGTAGAGTGAAGAAGAAAATTAAGTTATTGTGGTTGAGGAAAGTTCGGGTGTTGGAGACAATGAATATGTTTGGTGTTAAATACAAAAATTACAAACAAAGTGATGATGAACTGCTAGTGAGTGAGTTTCCTCCACAATAAAAAATTGGTTGATATAATTTAAGGAGAAAAGGACCAATTTTTTGAGAAAGAGTTGAAAAATAAATTATTGAGAAGAATTCTACAACCAATCTGCTCGAAGTAAGAAGAATAAGTACGGAAGTACTCCTACTTCTAAGAACACTTCCATGAGTAATAAGAACAAGTCCATCACTTTGGAAGTTTCTAACAAAGGTACACCTCTAAATACTTCAAAATTTCCTATTAGAAGGCGAAAGTAATGATTATAACATCATTTAATATCGACATGTTCCAAAATTTCAATCTTTGAGCTTGCAAAGATAAAGGGCTAACATGAGTTTGTTGTCCAAGAATTTTCATCACGGCCCCGCGTCGGTGACAGAGTATCTTCTTCTCAACTCGTGTCACAGAAAGTCTCTTGGTATCCTCAAATATGTAGTTAATGATGTAAAGTTTAAATGCTAACACTCTTCTCCCCCTTTTCTCCTAATGTTTGAAATCTTTAATTATAATTTCCACAATTATTAGTTGGTTACGGTACCCAAAAATCTATTGCCCTTTGTTGTAGAGTAGTCAAGAAAATTAATTCTATATGGGATAAAATGGAAGTCTTATAAATCTGTTCATTTGGATGAGTAGTTGGTATATGAAATTGGTGAACTCAACAACGTTATCATTCACTTGTCCTTCGAGACCATAGAGTGCAACAATGCATTAGCATTGTTATTGTGAACATTCCTAAAACTATGGTTTGTTTTTAAGTAGAGATTGATCCGATCAGCTACAACGATATTTCTTGATAGGTGGACACATTTGTGGCTTCGGTATAAGGGTCAGGAAAAAACAACCATATTCGAGTGGAAAGCGATCCATACATGAGTATCTTTAGTGACACACGCTTGAGGGACTTAATGAGGAGTGGTAGAAAATTATATATGATGAAAATGGAACACATAAATATGTGAAAAAATAAACATAGAAAACATATAAAACAAGAGGAACACAAATATACTTGGTTCAACCAATTTTGGGCTACATCCACCCCAAACAACTAGTCCTTCCTTTATATTATCCAACAAGATAAGAGACACAACGTACAACGGATCTGTTGTAATTTCCTATAATCTCTATCTCACGGTCCACCTTTTGTTTCTCTTAATACCCCTTTAATACCGCACGCAATAAATACCCTCTTACAAAATGAAAGTTTATGCAAAGGGAAAAAAAACCTACATTAAACATAACTTCTGCCATTAGATCATTTTCTGAGAACGACTGGTTATACAAAAATTACAATATTTTACAAGAGAATTTTATTCTGTGCTTTTTATCTTGGGGGTGCGCCCACGAGAGCCTAAATCGGGGGTGGGTGGCCCAGGACACCCATGGGGGGACCAAGTCCCCTCCACAACCACAACCCCCCCCACCCCCCCCACCACATGGAGGGGTGTACATTATTCTTTGGGTATACACATCCAGTTGAAACAAAGACCTTTGAATCAAGATGAAAATAAGGCTCCACACCCAACAATATCACTTGAGTGCGGTTATGTGCTCACATCGGCTGCTTCATTTGTTGGACAATGACTCCAATTTGGAACTATATATTTCTCATCTTCATCATCATACTTGAAGAACAATTGAAAATGAGCATAATCAGTTCTCACAGTTACAACTTTTGTTAGCATGTATGATTAAGCCTAGTGTGTTTCACTGATTCACGTACATCCATCTTACAACATTGATCGTATGAAATGGTACTTGAAATTTTGTATGTGTTTAGTCTTGAAAATAAAGCGATGAATTATTCCGATAGA
Source organism: Pinus albicaulis (assembly GCA_034641835.2). NCBI lineage: Eukaryota > Viridiplantae > Streptophyta > Pinopsida > Pinales > Pinaceae > Pinus > Pinus albicaulis. Next base: position 98,252 of record JAXQQM020083315.1, on the reverse strand, counting down.
TGGTACCTATTTATCTCTTTCTCTCCAACATACATATCCCTCTTCTTCCAATTCATCCATAAGCACTTTGTAGCAAATAATTTCTTTACTAGCCTCGTAGTAGCGACATACTACCTTGTTGTTGAAGAGTGCAACAACACTTGCTAAATTTTGAAACCCAGCCATGGTTGTTCCACCTATAGTAAATATATACTGTAGTGGTCCTCTGTTATCTCTATCACCTACCATATCTTGCATCAACGTATCCTTTGTAGAGAATTTTGAACCACCAAATCACGTACTTCGGTTGCGGTACCTCTCAAATATGCGAGAATCCATTTCAATTCCATTTAATGTTATTTTCTTGGATTGTTCATGTACCTTCTTACAACTCCCTACATGTGAAATATCAAGCATTGTCCTGGAGACCGTTGCATACATTAAGCTTTAGCGTGGGTCTTGGGGCACATCTCCTTACTAAGTTTGAAATGGAGAGAAAAAGTTGTACTAACCGGTTTTTCATTCTGCATATTAAATATTTTCAACACCTTTTGTATGTACTCATTCTGAGACAATGTTAATTTGCAAATTTTCCAGTCTCTACTTATTATCATACCAAGGATTTGTTTTGCAGCTCCAAAATCCTTCATTGCAAATGAATTTTGCAATTTTATTTTGAGCACATTTATTTCCTGCATGTTAGATCCTAAAACAAGCATGTCATCTACATACAATAACAATATGATATAGCTGCCATCATTTTTATTTTTTCAGATAAACCCAATGATCAGAGTGACATCTAGTATAACCTTGCTCAGACATAAACCTGTCAAATTGTAGATACGACTTCCTTGGAGCCTGTTTTAAGCCATACAAGCTCTTATTTAACCTTCAAATTATTTTTTCCTTCCTTTTGACCTCATATCCTTGTGCTTGATGCATATAGATCTCTTCCTCCAAATCTCCATGGAGAAATGTTGTCTTTACATATAACTGTTCAAGATGAAAATCTTCCGCTGCTACAAGACTTAAAATAGTTCCGATTTAAGTAATATTTGTTGAAAATGGCAACAAGAAACGGGTGAAGGAGGCCTCACGAAACATCTTTCACGATCTGGTTGGAAAGTGATCACGAAAACTAGGTGGGGCCACCACAGGTGATTTTTTGTCGAAAAGTCTATTTTTAGACTATGTCTATTTTTAGACATATGGAGCATAAGTCTAGGAGTTGCGGGATACTATTCTTGGATGATTGGTAAAGGATTGGTAAAAATATATGGACATCTTTTTTTAGACATACGAGTCAGAAGTCTATTTTTAAATTTGCTGTCTAAAAATAGAACAATCAATTATTATTAACCCTTAATAATATTTGGAATACCAGCTTTATCTTATCCTCTTGGAAGCGATTCGGTTCGAGCTACGGATGTGGCGGATGCGGCTAACGAAGGAAATTCGAATTTCCTATGGGTTAGTTAGGCTATTGCATGGTTGACTTCATTTAAGACTCATGTGGGGATTTGGTGGAGTTGATGAGCAGATTGGTGGAGTTGTGTTTTGTTTAACTTAGTTGAACTAGTTGTATTTAAGTTTAAGCGGCTAATACACCTGGGAATGAGTGGTGTGAATTAATTATTAATTAATTCACTAATTATTAACTCATTGTTCAACTAAATAACACATCGGTTAAACGCAATGCATGTACGGTTCGGTGAAGACCGATTGGAAGAGGTAGGAGAAAAGGATGGAGTCTACTATCGATTGTGACTATAGTGTGCATAGGTTACACCAATCATTGGAGGAGATTGCCAAATATGATTGCGCGATTAAAGCCAAGGGTCAGAATTAATCAAATCCATTCTCTCATCTTGGATTGCACGGTGAGCGAGGGCAAACGTTGGAGGTTTTGAACCCGTGACTTCTCAAGCGAGCTAGTTTGTGTGTAAATTTTGGAGGCTTGATGCGGAGTACTTGTGAGGAGTATTGTATGCGGGGTGTTACATGATTCTTCTTCATTATAATATACGGATAGTAGGGGTTTCGGATGTAAGCTTTCCCGGTATACATCTTGTGTTATATGTGTTGAATTTCTATGTGCGCATGTGAATGTTTTGATACCGCTTGTTGTTTTTATTTCCGCATGTGATGATTAATGCGTAGAAGAGATTATGTGTTATGTACTTAAGGGCTCAAATAGTATGTGACTAGGATAATCTCGGTGAATGATTCGAGAAAATTATTTTAAATTTCTACATGGTATCGGAGCTATATTGATCATCGAATCTATTACGGTGATTACAAACTTATTTCGGTAGACGAGTTTGTAAGCGAGCCGAGTAGCCTGCGGATCCATTCTTTCTGCGAAGGTGATATATCTAGTAAATGCCCCTAGATTAGGTCTACTTGTGCTAGAAATAATTTTTCTCAAGTGTAGATCGACGATTTGAGTTTGAGCTTGGAATTCGAATTTTGCAGCGGTGTTTTCTTGGTGTTGAAGTCAAAATGTCTTATCAAGGATTGCGATTGGAGTATGCTCTTGAAGGCGACTCAAATTATATTGCATGGAGAGATAGGATGGAGGGCGGTGTTAGATGATAACGGGGTGAAGGATTTCATAGATGTCGAAGGCCCAAAGCCTACGATCTTGCTCAAGTTGAGGCTTGGCAAGAAGATGGCAAGGTGTCGAAGGATTGTTGGAGGCGTGAAGGATCACATAGTATCCGACTTTTAACGGAAAAGCTTCTCCATACTTGATGTGGAAAGCGTTAAGGAAATAATTGTTCGAGCAAGAGCGACGATTGGCACTCAAGGATAAACTCGGGAAAATAAAGATGGGAGAAGAATGACACTATTCCGGTATACTTGACAAAGTTTGTCCACTACGAGGATGAGCTTGGGAGTGTTGGAGTTAGTGTGGATGATGAGGACTTGGTGAGCTTGGATCTCCTTGGTCTTGAAGAGTTTGCATTCCTATGAGGACTGCTGTCGATGGTCGGGAAAATTTCCGGGGATGGGAGCAACTTTGGTCGGATCTTGTGCAAGAGGAGATAAGGTGGAGTACCCGGGGATGGATCTTGATCAAAGGTATTTGATGAAGAAGATTGCGCACAGGCGCAACGAGGAAGGCAAGAGAAGGCTTCTCGATCGAGGTGTGGATGGTAAAAAGTATGACATGTCCAAAGTGAAGAGTGTTTTCATTGTCACGATGTGGACATTACGCCACGGGTGTCCCACAAAAGAAGAGAAGAACAAGCGGTACATGGAAGTGCAGGTTGGTGAGGCTCTTGCCCTGCCATTTAATTTCGGACTTCTCACATTGATCGCATGCATGGTGTCTAGTGCATTGGGATCGGGGGGTGGTATTTTGATAGTGGCGCTTCACTTTCACATGACGGGAGATGAATATGAGTGACTTGGTGAAGAAAAATCTCCGGATACATGTTGAGTTGGGCGACAATGTTGAGTACAATGCGACCGAAATTGGTACCATAACCTTTCGGAGGAGTAAGGTAAAATCATTCTTTTACAAAATGTATTGCATATGCAGTGCAACAAATAATTTAATGCGATCGCGATGTTAGAGGATAAAGGGTGAAATTTGTCTTTAGAGAAGGGAAAAGTTTTCACTTGACACAAGAAAGCGATGAGACAAGTCAAGAAAGGTTGGGATTCGACGAAAGAATCTCTACAAACTTAAAATGTAGATGGGATGTCTGCCGGAGCTTCCTACTGTTAGGCGGGAAAGACAGCGTACGAGCCGACTTGAGAGGGCAAGTTTTGCATGCGAGTGAAAAGTGAACCTCGGGGGTGTGGAGCATTACGAGAGGATCATGGGTGGGAGAAACCACTAATGCGGGGGAAAAATTTCCGGCAGGATGGGCGAGAGGGAGTGCGTAACGACTATACCACCGAGGTGAGAGGTGGAGCAACTTGTGCATGAGTAATCCCGAGTGGGCAAATTTCGAGCGAGGATTCATGAGATGGTGTGGATCTCATGAGTTGAACACAGCTGCGGGGTGCCCACGAGCACGAGCGATGTGAGATCGGTTGGATGATGCGAGAAGATCAAAGTGACGGTGTCGGATGGAGCACGGTTGGAAGTTGAAAGCAAGTGCGAGTGCAGGTGAAAGAGTTCAACGCGGTCGGTTCTGATGAAAAGGCATGTTCATTTGGTACCGGCGAAGTCAAGAACTTTGATGATAGATGCATCGAGAATGATTGAGTTGTTTGGAGCCTATTCGAGTTTCGAAGATGTTGCATGCAAAGGGTGCATGGCGCATGCATGAGTTGCATGGTGCATGCATGAGTTTGCATGCGCGCATGCAGGTGCATGGAAAATGCATGGAGTTGCATGTCGCATGCAGCAGGTGCATGGCGCTTGTGAAGAAGGTTGCGGGCGAATGCATGGGTTATATCGCATGCAAAGACAATCTTCTTGTTGAGAAGGTGTTGACCTTGTGGCGGTGAAGGAGGCCTCACGAAGGCTTGTCTTTCACGATCCTAGTTGAAGTGATCACCAAAACTAGGTGGGGGCCACGGTGTTTGTCGGTACTGTTAGACATATGGAGCATGGTCTGGGAGTTTGCGGGATGCTATTCTTGGATGATTGGTCAAGTTGGTAAAAATAGATGGACATCTGTTGCAGGCCTACAAGTCGAAGTCTGTTTTTAGGCTTGCTGTCTAAAAATAGGCTTGATCGAAATATTGTTAACCCTTAATAATATTTGGACTATAAACTTTATCTTATCCTCTTGGAGCGGTTCGATTCGAGCTACGGATGTGGCACATGCGGTGTGAAGGAAATTCGAATTTCCTATGGGTTAGTTGAGCTATTGCATGGTTGACCCGATTTAGAACTGTGTGGCCGATTTTGGTGGAGTTGATGGAGCAGGTTGGTGGAGTTGTGTTATGTTGCTTAGTTGAACTAGTTGTATTTAGTTTAAGCGGCTAATACATGGGGTGAGTGGTGTGAATTAATTATTAATTCATTCAATAATTATTAAATCATTATTCAACTAAAGAACACATCGATTAACGATGTGCATGTACGATTCGGTGAAAGACAGGTGGAAGAGGTAGGAGAAGGTGGAGTCTACTATAGATTGTGACTATAGTGTGCATGAGATTTTTAGTCATTTGGAGAGATTGCCAATAGGAGATTGCAGCAGTTAAATCCAAGGAATTCGATTCACTCAATCCATTCTCTCTATCACTTGAGATTCATGAGTGAAGTAGACAAACGAAATTTTGAACCGTGACATTTCCATGAAGGCTAGTTTTATTAATGTAACTTTTGGAGACAATGCGGAGTACTTGTGGGGAGTATTGTGTTGAAGTTGTTACATGATTCTTCTTCATTATAATATCTGAAAGTAGGGGGTTTTCAGTATAGCTTTCACAGGTATACATGTTTGTATTATATGTGTTGAATTTCTGTGTGCGCATGTGAATATTTTCAATACGCATTGTTCTTATTCCGCATGTAGTAGTTAATCGTAGAAAGAGATTATATTATAGCTCAAATAAATACTTTTGGCCAGGATAATGTTGATGAATAATTTGAAAGGTATTTTAAATTTCTACAAATATTAACAGCAGAAAAATATTTCATCGAGTAGTAACATAACATGACATACTAGGTCTACTTTGCCATATGTTTCCATCTTCTTATGCTTGTAAGCCATTTATTAAATTTTGTTTGCCATATGCAAAGCCTAACTAAGTCCCAAATCTTAGTTATATGTAAAGAATCCATCTCTTATTTCATGGCTAGCTCCCATGCTATGGTTTGACATGGCTATTCTTGTAACATTAGTTCTCCATAGCCAGTCAACAATAAATAATGTAAACTAGGCAATCATTGTGAGGTCTACTTATCATGATAGATATTATACTTCCTTTTGAAGGTGTTGATAGTTTATTGTTATTATGGATGTGATTATTGTTATTTATTTTCCTTTGCCACCATATATAGATCTCATCAAAATGTGTATTCTTTGTTTCTTTTCACAATTTCTTTTCTTATGACAGTTCTTATACAATACCTTTTCGCTAAATATACATCACCATCCTAATTATTTTGTTATTTTATAATCATATGGCGATAACCAAAATCATTAACACAATATCCAATAAAGATACATTTATTTAATTTTGCCTAGAAGCTTTTTCTTTCTTTGTTAATGTGGGTAAGTATCCCCCATTAAAGGTTAAAAAGACATTTTTACTATACTACATATCACCTCATGCAGAATACCACAACAAGGAACTTTAGGCCTCTTGTTTATTAGATAAGCAAAATATATGCAACATTTTCCCAATTGAAACAATCATATGCAATCTCATACATATACACACATCACAGCTATTATATTCATCTTATTTACACGATAGACCATTTTTCTTGTTCTTGGTGTCCTTTCTCTTCGTGAATTCCATGTACGGAACAATACCTATAAAATATTTTATTGTAGTATTCCTCCATTGTCGATCCTGAGACACTTCAACTTGTTCTTTGTCTCAATCTCAGCAGTACTTTCATTTCTTGAAAGTATCAAATACATACGATTTATCCTGAATACAATAAATACCAAGTTTTTCTAGTTCCATCATCAATAAAATTAACATAATAATGAGAGCCAACACGAGGTGATACTTGAGCGGTCCCCATACATCTTGTGCACAAGCTCTAATTTTTCTCTTCTTTTCTTTCCCGACTCTAAGAAACCGACTCTCTTTTGTTTCATAAATACAATTCTCACGAAAATCCAAATCAATATCCTTCCAAACCCGACAACAAATTTTTTGAGTGAAGAATCTTCATCCCCTTCTCACTCATGTGCCGGGAGCCTATGGTACCATAATGTTGCATCTACTCCTTTGGAGGAAGTTAAAGCATTAACAAAGTTAGAAATACTATTTTAAATACAATGTACCAACCTTTTCTCCTTTTTCTATTACACGGCTCCTTTAGTGACCTTTCAAGTTTTATCTATGAAAGTTGTCACACAACCTTCATCGCCTAACTACCACTGTTGAAATCGATTTTTCTTCGGATACGGAACATGCCTTTCCTCCTTTAATAACCATTGGTTTTCCGTGCTACTTCATTTTTACAGAACTTTTACCCATTCCAACGATTTTGCGGGGTTTATAATTCTAGACGAACTTGTCCCAAAATCTCCTTGAACATAGTCGTGAAAATATTTCTAATCAAGTGTGGCATGGAATGAGGCCCTTGAATCTACCACCAGGAATCAATAACATTTTATAAATAAATAATCAAACCATCTTGTAATACATCACTAGTCACATTTGATTTGTGATTGTTTTCTTGATGTGCGTCTCCTTCTTTTCCTTTCGAGATTTTAGTATTTCTTCAAGTGTCTTTTCTTTCCATGTTCCGGCCACAATATCCCCCGATCTAGACTTTTATATGCCTTTCCCGCTTGATTTACTACGATATTCGAGCTCTTTCACTCTTTCCATTTTTCTTCCCCTAGTCTTTGCACTCAAAGGATTACCGATGTCTCAACGAGAGATTTTCCGTCATTTCCTCGTTGAGATAGCACGAAGCAACATCATCAAAATTTAAAGTACTAGATCTAGAGACGAGGTTACTAATGGCCATAATTAAACCATTCGAAATTTACGGAAATGAGCACAAAGTAACGGAGCCTAACTTCATCATCAAATTTTACCCTACGAACTTAACTATTTGTTAACCATGTTAAATTCATTTAAATGGTCGACAATAGATCCACCATCCGACATCTTCATATTAAATAAACGTTTCATAAGAAATAAAGTATTTGAGGCCATGGGTTTTTTCATATAGTTTCGCAATGCCTTAATTAAACCATTTATTTGTTCTTTCCTTCAAAATATTGAAGGCTGCGGTGCCGCGAGGCACAACCGGTATTGTTCCAAGTGCCTTTCTATCACAAGAATCTCACATTCTACATCTATCATACTCGACGACTTATTTTTTTTCCGCTCAATGGTAGGTACAAATATTTTTGATGTAACTAACCTTTATCTGCACATCTTCCACAACGGGTAGTTCTTTCCATTAAATTTCTCAACCCTAAACCTACCATCTTCCGCCATTGCTCCTACTTGAGCAAGAACCCGCTTCTTTCACCGGGGTTTATCGGCCAAATAGACCTTCGGCTACAATATACTGTTTTAGAAAATTGTATATGATAGAGCAATGGAACACCTAAAATATCCGGAAACACAAACATATAAAACATATAAAACAAGAGAGACATAGATATACGTGGTTGACCCAATTTGGGCTATGTCCACCGAACAAACTGAGCCTTCCTTTATGTTATCCAACGAATAAAGACGGAACCTATAAGAGATTCACTATAATATCCTCTACTCTCTCTTACGGTCCCCCCTTTCTGTTTCTTGGTCATAATACCATGACCACAATACAATACCCTCATACAAAATGAGGGGTTGCCTTCTAGGGAAAAAAACCTACATTAAAAATAAATTCTACCATTAGATCATCTACTAATGAACGACCCATATTCACTAAAATTACAATATTTTACAGAACAATTTTACATTTGTTTTTTTAGCTTCGAGGCATTGCCCTCGAAACCCCTGGCATGGGACTACTAACCCCCGAATTCCCCATGCAGGGGGGATTGGTCCCCTCGGACTCCCCACGAGGGGGGGGGGGGGGGTGTGGACAGGTCCCCCACATCCCCTCGCATGTAGGGGTGTATGGTCTTGTTGAGGTATACTTCTGTTGAAACAAAAGACCTGCGAATCGGGATGAAAATTAGGCTCCACACCCAACATGAGCCAATTGGCTTTGCAAACATTATTTTTGGAAATTATTTCTTGGGGTCGATCGAGTGTTGTCAAGGGCAACCATCACCCGTCCACATGAGATACACGATTTGGAGCTCCTTCCTTACGGTCAAGTTTGGTGCGAATGATGTACATAGTAGTAGTAATTTAGGAAATAGCTTAGTAGCTACTAATGTTTGAGCTTTGTATTTTTATGGTTCTAAAACTTAGGATAGCTAAGAAGGTAGGATTGTATCATGATAAACCCACAAAACAAGACGTACATTTTATCATGAAAATTGAGTTCGAGTGCATGAACAACACTACCAAATATGAAGCACTCATTTTGGGAATAGAAATCCATTGATCTAACGGTGAAGGTGCTTAAGGTAATTAGTGACTCAAAGGTTATCACTTGTTAGGTACGAAACACTATCCACTATGTCTCACCAAATTTGAAAAACTATCAGCAAGGGTATGAAAACTTATTTCTCATTTTAAAAAAGGTATTTAATATTATTTTTGTTCCTAGATTTAGAAATGTTGTTGTAGATACAAGAGCTAAGTAGTAACTGGGATGTCACCTTTAAGAGATGGTTTTTTATAGATATTATTTATAAATCATATGTGCACGATAGTATGGCCCCTAAGAATTTCCTTTTCTAAATGATGACCAATAGATACGCATTTTATGGCCAATATGGATGTGTTTAAAGATGTGGCCATTGAAGAATATGAGCACAATAAGGATTTGTAGGGGGAAGTTGAAGTAATAAGAGGAATACTATGCATGAGTGGTATCTCTAGAAAAAATCTATGAAATACAAAACCATTTTAGAGGACCAATTAACACTAAGACTTAGAGCTAAAAGTTAGCATATGAACGAACCAAATTGGGAACCAAATAAAATATAAAGTACGTAAAACTCGGTACATGTTGTTCTTTCCACGAAGAAAAACATTTGGTTGATATTTTAGTAATGCGATGTTTTTGCATGGATGCACAATTATTTAAATAAATACACTACACATATTATCCGACATGTCATTCCTATTAACGAAGGGGTAACTTTGTTTCAACAAAACATGAGGAAAGTTCTCAAAACTTGAGCCCACGATACAAAAGGAGTTAAAGAAGTTTAAGGATGCGAGATCATTTTTAAAGTAAGACAATTTGAACTTGGGTTTTCAACTTGGTCCATGATGAAAAATTGTAGTGAATACACCTATGTGTATATTTTCACATCCTCGATCGGGCATCAGAGATAAATATAACTAGCTAGTTCCATATTTATTGAACAAATACTCCAAAATATACTAATTCGAAGATGTATGCACTTCTATATGTATTCTCTAGATATAACCGGTGCTAGTAGTGGAACTAGATCATCTAAATACCACCTTCATGAAAAAGTGGGGGAATTTTTTCCTTTAAGTGCATTCAATTTGGACTTATGAATGCTGATGCTACTTTTAAAAGGGCTATGATATCACTTTTTGTGGCTTAATTAGACAAAAGCGTAGTAGTGTTTATTTGGATGATGTAACTATATTTTCAAGCTAAGAGAGATCGGTTAGTGTACCACATCCAAAGTAGATATTTTAATGATGTAGTAAGTATGGGATTTATTTGAATCCCAAAAAGGGCATCTTTGGTGTTTTAGAAGGGACTCTCTTAGGACACATCATTTCTCAAAGCATAATAAAGTTTTACCTAGAAAGGGTCAAAACTATAGCTCAAATCCCTTTTCCTGCGAAAAAAAAAACTATGCAATCTTTGTTGGGGAAGATTAGTTTCCTCTTTGTAAGTTCATCTCTTATTATGCACATATCTTCAAGCCACTACAAGAGATGGTAATGAAATATGCAATTTAAAAGCTAAGGATAAAAGGGGGGAAAAATGTGCTTTTACTTGTATTAAACAAGCCATCGTCGATGCTCCTGCCAATGTATAGTCCGGATTATGGAAAATATTTCTTGTTATATACTTTCACTTTGGATTCATCTATCACAACTATGTTGATGAAAAAGGATAATGAGGAAATGAATGGCATTTTTTTTTATGAGTGTTGGTTTATAGGGAGTTAGAGTTAAAATATGTGAAGTTTATTGATAAAGATGACTATGCACACTATATAAGGTATTTAATAATTTCAGGTCCTATCTCCTCAAACTCACATGATCATATGTGTTCCTCATCAACAATCGAGAACACTCTTTGTGTAACGGAGTTGGGTGAGAAGAGGTGGATGACGCACGAGAATATGATTTGGAGTTCAAGCTAGTCTCATACCGTTATTAGGGCCATGACCTTTGTCAACTTTCAAAAAATTCAAGAGGTTCTGTATGAGAAGATATTTCGGGATCGAGGAATAGGAAATATAAATGTATAACCATGAGAAATTTTCTTTGATAAGTTAAACAATGCACTGGTACCTCTAGTATACGACAATATCTAGTAGCATGGCACTCTTCCCATGCATTTATCAAATAAAAACATAAAAGGGAAATTCACCTTAAATCTCTATATTATCGACTCATACATGGAGTGCTTTTTCGAGTCACGCAATGGTGCCCTACTAAGATGCCTGAGAGCCTCGGGATACAAAAAGGGTGTTAAAATATTTGCGATGATGGACCGGCGGTTTGAAAAAATTTGTGGATCGTATACCATCAGCACATAAAGTGAGGAGCTGGTTATTATTGGCCCACTTTATTTAAATATTCTCATGCTTATGCCCAAAATTTTGCAACATGTTAGAGATGTGTTGCTCGAGATCCAAAGTTAGCCGCCTCTGCTCGCTACCAATAACAGTGCTTGAGGAACCTTTCAAATGGTGGGGACTATATGTTATTGGTGAGACCTTCCACATTCGTCAAAAGAAACACCGATACATTCTAACAACAACATTTTATATTACTCTGGTGGGCCGAAAGTGGTTCCTTTAAGGAAAGTCAATAACTAAGGAAGCCATTTAATTTCCGAATAAGAATATCATAACCGGGTTTGGCGTTCCAATGTCCCTTGTCTCCGATAATGAAAATTAATTTTCCTCTTTTAAGATTTATGAGTTTGTAATAGAAAATGGCATTGTTTTGAAGCACACATCAAACTATTACGATAAGGAAAACAACTTAGCAAAATATACTAAAAAACAAATCATTCACATAATCAAGAAAAAAACATCTTCTCTAAACAAAGGAAGCCGGCACAATGATTTGGTGAAATGCACTATGATGACACGCATAACCAAAAACACTTTCTTAGAAACTCCCCATAATTCCTTGTGTACGGTGAAAGAATATATCCTACCACTCAAATATGTATCTTTTTACCTTCGAAACCTTCTCAAGAGTCTCGAGGAAAAACATGCCTCCTAGTTCAAAGTAGGATAGATACCTTGCTGAAACTTGAGGAATAAAGGCTCAAAAGCCTAAGAAATATTTTCCATGCACCATAACCATATCAAGCGCTAGTTCGATATCTGCGTGGGTCTCATACTTTGTCGTGGGTGACTTAGTATTGAAGCGGGATAAATCCGACGAAGAGAAAGGCAAAACATATGAAGTTTAAGTCCGTGTGGATTGGTCCCTTTACCATCAAAGAAAATATCATAGCAATTCTTTCAAGATTGAAATATTTAGATGGTAGGACTGATCCTCTTCTCGTTGATGACCAATATCTCAAACATTATTTTTAGTAACAACTCTAAGTTGCATTCCTCCATGCAATTTTCTTTCTTTATTTTTTTATTGTTTTTCTTTGTATGTTTGTCATGTCAAGTCATGTCCTATATTATCTCCATTTTTTGGTCATTATACATGAAAAATAATTTTGTTTGAAAGTGTGTATGGCTTTGAAGAACTTTATGTGGCGATATGGATAAGGGATATAGCGCAATTCTCGGCTATTTGTTATAGTTTTTTATTTGTTTAGGAAGATGGCTTAGGTAAAGTAAGGTCCAAATGCAAAATAAGATACATTCAAGAAGAGAAAATTGAGTGGAACTACCTATGATACCCATATTCATTTTTGCATCTCCACTCCTCCAAACTTGTTGTTGAATCTAATTGGTGTTTTAATTTCTTATCCAATCAAGTAGAGAAAGGATTAGGAGAAAATCTACGACGCGAAAACCCCATATCAAAGTGTTATATATACTTCTCTCGAAGGGGAAACCTATTATGTTCTCAATAAGTCGGGATCCCTCTTTCGCGTTGCAATAATGAGTGCCTAAGCCATAGCTCTACTAAATAAAATAAATAAAGGGTGAAATAAGAGATGCAGGCTTCCTATGTAGGAGTTGAAGCGAAGTAACTTTGTCAAGGTACTATTTAGGCTAATGCTGGTAGGGAAGGGATGCTTGTGCTCCCTATAGTGACTCTACTGCAATCTTGTCCCGGCGGGCTCCAGCTGCTATGGAGCAACACGAAAGATTAAATTATTACTATAAATATCTTAAAACTCACAATTATATATTAACTCCTGTCGTAGATCGAAACCTCCTTCTAGAGTAATATCCCGAGCCCCGTTGGTAGCGAAGCAACGCCCAAAGATTAAATTCATACTATAAATATTTTAAACTCACGATTATATATTAACCTTTTCTAGATTGAAACAAGTGTGATATAGCATAATCTCTTGTGCGTGTGAAACAAAGGAAAGGAATTTTTTGTACTAAATATATAATCAAGTTGAGTGGAGAAGTTAAGGCAATCCAATTGATGAATCAGTACTTCTTGAAGGAGATAAAACTTTACTGAAAGCTATTCACAAGAAGAGAAGGTGAAGTTCCCATAGTGTGTAGCCAAGTGTTGTCATTACTACAACACCCTCCAAAATTTTGCTACATTCAAATTTTGGAGCCTACCTACCATGATATACAGCTGTGCTTTTCGGTCACCAAGTTCCATGTCATGTTATTTTATATGTTTTGAGTTTCCTTGTTCTTTACTAAGTGTCTTCACATCATCATTACTCATTCATAATGAAATTCACAATCTTAGTACACTTTCTACTCAAAAAATGACACTTTTTGGTAGCAAATACACACTTTGTCTGTTGTACTTGGATAGTGTTTGTAAATTGGAATTTTGATGTATAATTCTCATAATTGGGTCCTTTCTAATTTTTTCTGACAGATGAGTTGGTACTCTGTCACACTTTTTTTGATGGACCCCACCATAAAAAATGTGAAATACATGAAAAAACTTGATTGCAATTATGTTTGTCATGTAGTAGGGTCCATAAAAAGTATGCAACATAGGTAATCCTTGGATGAAAAATTAAATTATGCATCTGAAAAGTGCCCCCACTTGAAATTTGAGTAAAATTGTAGGGAAATGAGATGAAAAAACCGACTTTGAAAAAATAGTTTTTTCTTTTTTTCCCTCAAAAATTTACTTTATTATTTGCACTATTGTTTTATAAAAATTATTTAGGAGGCCCATTTAGACATCAAAAATTTATCTAATTCCCAACTATACCTCACTTCCAAGTGCACAATTCACTCTCAAGTATCAAGAACCCCTTGTTCTTTCCAAATTCGCCCACTTTGTGCCCTCTCTCTTAGTTGAGCGCAAAGCACACCAATAGTGATTAGTAAAGTATTCCTTGATTATTTATAGTGATCCCAACACCTTTCTTTTTAGAGGCCTTCCAAGTTGAGCACACACAATGCATCAAAAATCCACATTGAGCTCCCTTGCTTCGCGACTATGCCCCGTGCCCTCCATCGCCTCCTCTTCTCAACAAAGAAAACAACGCATCCTAAGTAGCAAACACATAGGCCCTTATCTTTTTGTCTTTGTGCCTTGTTCCCATAAACTTACTCTTCCCTTTCTTAGCGCACTATTGATTCACGAGTGGGAAAGTTTTCATGAAACATTATATAATAGGATATTTTTTAGGTTGATGTTTTCCTTTGCCATGGTGATATTAATTGTAGGTGTTATTAGAACAACATGACAAGGATGTATGAGGATATTTTTCAAAGGAAGCATTCAAAGACAAAAGAATACATGATTATGACAAGTGAAAGGACATCGTATTCTAACGATCAAAGTGATCCATAAAGACTCGGATGATCTCAATACCCTTTGGAGGATAGATGGAAACAACAACGTGAAATATGTACCAAGTATTGGAGACATATGTGACAACATTTTCACCCCTTAAGAAATTCCATATCGTAAGTCACTATGGGTCCAAGTGATAAATATCGGTGCGTCAAGTGGCACCACATGGTGTTGTGTAAATATTGTTGTAATTGTGTAATTATTGTAAATGAAAATATGTGGAAGTCCAAGAGTCATATAAGGACAAAAAGAGCCACGGGGAAATCTTAAGGTCACACATAGAATTCTAAAAGACAAAAATAAGTCCAAAGTCATCTCTGAACTTCAAAGTCTTTCGAATTCCAAAGGTTATTTAGAAGTCTAAAGGTCATTAGAAGTTAAAAGGTCATATGGGAAGTTCAAGAATCATGGGGATATGAGAGTCATGCCTCTAGTTATAAAAAAGAACCTCATTACTAAAACAAAGTAATTTTCACATTTCCTTCTACCACATGCCATTAAAGAGATAGAGATAGTTATTTTGGAGAGAAAGTAGTGGCTCTCACACTCCACTATTGGAGCTAGTAGTGTTCATTGTACTCGTGTATCTTGGAAAGTTTTCTTAATACTTGAATCTATTGGGCGAAACAATTTTTCATGCATAGATCATGGATGTTTTAAAACTATTCTTTGAATGTTTTTGTGTTTATGTTGGCATTCTTGTGCATTAGAGACATTGAAAATATTTCGGTGGATTTGGTTCCTATCTTATAGAAAGTGTGTTGTTATGTCTATAATGATGCTGCATCTATGTGAACTATTTCACTTGATGAATAATGATTATTCCTCATTTATGTGTGTGTGTCTTTGTTATAATAATACTATTACTTTTATTTTAGATACTCACTTTTGTTTACTTACGAGTGAATGAAGCTTGATACATTTGCAATTGAACATTTCATCGGGCACATTTTCTTGCTCATTCGAAGTACATGCACGCTACTCTCTTATGCTAATTCCTCAAGCCAAGGAAAATATTTAAGTAAATGGAGGTTGGGCCATATTTCATATAGGACTCCATCAAATGGTGGGATGTATAATTGGGACTTCATATCGGAGATATCCCTCTACTTTGGAAAGATCCAACATCGTCAACGCCTATCCTTTTCATTTTTGATTTTTATCGCAATTAGTATTTTAACAATCATCCAATCATGATGTATTTGATAGTTGAATACTAAATTTGTGTGCAAGAGAGATATATTGGTTCATAATATAAAATATAATTTTCCATCAGCCATACCATCTCCCTCAAAATTAATTTTCCTTTCCCACTTATTCCTACAAACTCGTCCACGCACAAAAAATACATTATGGAGTTGCGGGGAGATTGTTAGTTTAATTTTTTCCCCTTGTGCAAGATGGCCTAATGAGTAGATATAAGATTGGAAAGGTCCTTCAAAATCTTCCACAACCTCCTACTACCTTATCCCACCTTAAGACCACTTTTATAGTCCTTAGATAACTCTTCGATGCAATCTTGTAGCAATACAAGGCATCCTATAGTAGTCTGTAGCACTTGGTGAATTGAGGCGGAACTCGAACAAAATTTTCTCTTAAGTATATTTTTCACTCTTAATCACCTTAAAATGTCCACTAAGCCTCAAAATAAACTTGAAGAGACTAGAAAACCTTTGCACAACATCCTTCCAACACGCAACTTTAAATCTACAATTATGGTTTCTTTGTTTTGATCATGAATTAGATAGTATAGAAATAGTTTGCATTGATTCATTTTGGATTTTGATGGTTTTTGTAGATATATTAGAGTTTAACTTGAATTCAATAGTACAAAATTTCTCTCTTACATTTCATTTCATGCAAGTAGTTTAGGTTTTCATTCTCATAATTTAATTTATGTAAAACATAGTTATGGTTTTCTTTTCTAGAATTTCTTTTCCTACAAATAGATTAGTGTTTCATTGATGTAATAGGAAAAAGTAAAAGTTTCAGATTTATTTTTTATTGCAAATTTAATTTTAGTAGTTTCCTTCCTTGGAATTTTTTAAAAATGGTCTTTGCGAGACTTCACTTTAATCCATTGCTTCGAAAGCCTAGGTATAAATGTTTCTTACTTTGCATGTAGCACTTTCACTTCTTAAGTTTGTATGAAATATGGATTGATAAATTAAAAGCTAGTAGCCATGGGAGTTACACCATTCTTGTTGTAATACTATGAATAATTAAATGAGTTATTGTGTGATATTTCCCTCATTGAATTTTGTGATGTTATTTTAGGCCAATCATACTTATGGAAGTGTCATGTTGTATATGATTCTATACCTCACCCGTGTTATTATTACTTTGGGTAGAAAAAATATATATGATACAAGAGGGAGCTCTACCTACCACCATTTATTTGGTATCTTCTAAGAAATGTAGCACGGTTAGATCATGACAACATCTTTGGACTAGAATCAAGTGGACATGGCCATGGAAGAATGCAAAAGAGATATTGTTGTCACCCATTAGGGTACCTATGCACTATTAGGTAAAGAATTCATTCGATATAAATCATAGTTCACCTATACTCAATGGACCAATATACCACAACTATCTTATGGAGAATGAGGAAATCAAGCACTAGATCAAAGAACTAATCCAAAAAGGGAACATATGACCATGATACTCACCCTATGGAATACCAATTGTACATTTTTAGAATAAATAAGGGATCTAACAACTTTTCATTGATTACAGAGCCACGAAAAATATTATAGTTAGTATTCGGTACCCAATTCCCAAAATTGATGACTTTCTTGACTAGCTCAAGGAAGGCAAGTACTTCGACAATATTGTTCTAAAGTCCAACTACCACCAGGTCACAATAGAACCAAATGATGTATGGAATAATTCCTTCAAGTCTAGATAAGGCTGCTAACTACAGGAAATTCACCCAATCATAGTTGTCGATCCATAGATAAGGATAAAAATAGTGTATTGTGCTTGATGTAATCATATTAACACGAGAAATATTGTGAGGAAAATTGGGTGGAGGGAGTGAAGAAATTCCCATAAGAGATGAATCCTTAAGAAAACCTACCCCAACATATTCATATGGATTAATCAAATTTTCCAACAAAGGGTATACTACTTATAGAATTAGGGTCGAAGTGTAGTAAGACAAATTGGTCTACTTTTACGATTTTTTTCCTTTATGGGGAAACATTATCATACGAAAAAAAATGATGAGACCATTTCTGGTCCTATGAGAAAATGCCGGGAATTGAACCTAGAATTGTAGTTCTTGAAATTAAGACATACTTGGATCCCAATCCTGTTAGAAAAAATATTACGTCTAGTTCATCCGCGAAAAGATACTCCTATAAAAGTTGAAGTTGAAAAATTACTTAGAGAAGGTTTCATTTATCTGTTCCCCTTTCCGATTGGGTGTCCAATATTGTTCTAGTTAACAAGAAAGCGAGGGAATATTAGAGTATGTGTCAACTATAGGTATATTGAAAAAATATTTTCCAAAGGACAAAATTATCCTACTCCTTATATCGATCAAATTGTTGATGATTGTGCTTTGAAATGAGATTTTCTCTTTTATGGACATATTTTCCCAGAGATACAATCAAATAAACATACTCCTTGCCGATCGGCACATAATACCTGTGTTCATTTGTCCAAGGGGAACATTTACTTATCAAAAACTCCCATTTGGATTGAACAATTCCAGACACAACTTTTCAAAGGGAAATGTATTACACATTTCATAATATCAAACATATTATGCAACCCTACTTAGATGACTTACCCGGCTCATTCATTGGAAATGAAAATATCATCCAATGCATTTGAAAGAAATTTTCGAGATATAGGCACTGCAATATTCATTTGAATCCTCAAAAAATTCATCGTTTGTGTACAATCTAGTTGATTATTGGGATTTGTTGTATCAAAGGAAGCCATTCATGTTGATCCTATTAAGGTAGAGGCTATTGTCAATTTACCTCCTCCTTCTAATCTCTTGCCAACTCCAAAGTTTGCAAGGGAAAGCGAATTTTTTTACGTAGATTCATACCTAACTATGTCGAGATAACTAAAGGTTTTACTCAACTATTCAAAAAAGGAATCCCATTTATTTGGGACAAGCTTTCTCAAAAAAGATTTTGATGCATTGAAAAACAAGTTGACCCATACATTATTGTTGCGCCGCGTTATTATCATAGGGACTACATTTTGTATTTAGCTGCATTTGAGTGAAACCACCCGGGCATGGTGTTAGTTTAGGAAGATGACTCTACTATTGAACATGTGATTTACTATTTGAGTAGGAATCTCATAAAAAATGAAATCAAATATGAACATGTGGAGAAATTTTCCTTGGCGAGTGGTTCAAGTTCTCCAACGTTTTCGGGCTCACTATATACTCTTACGGAAAACAACCTTGCTCTCTGATTGCAACCCTATGATGTACATTCTTAATAGACGGGGGAAAATACTCTAAATGGATTGTTATTCTCCAAGGGTTTGAAAGATATAAGTCTAAGAAATCATTGGTATTTTTACGAGTTATTGTGTGACTTTCCCTAATTTGAAATTGTGGTAGAGGATTCTCTTCGGATGAATCCCTCTTTCTTATCAGATCTTTAGATCCTTGATATGGAGACATAATTATGTATATTCAAACTCAGAATTTTAGGCCCGAATTGTCTCAAACTCATCATCGTCGAATCGGTGCAATCCCAACAATATACTATTTTTGGAGATACACTTTATCACCATGGTGCTTGATTCCATATTTCAAAGTTATTTGAAACATGAAGACCTTGCCAGAAGGAAATTAAATGACTTCCATTATGGAGCTTTTGGTGGTCATATGCAGGGTTTTCCCTTTGCTCAAAAGATATTGTGTGTTGAAAGTTATTTATGGCCACTGAATGTTTCCAGTTGCGTAACGACAGTTTAAAAGTGACATACTTTCTAGGTTTACGATCGCAAGATGCGTGCACCCAACTCCTCTTCACCCGGTCATAGGCTACCAACCCATTTTATAAATGGGGCATTGATTTTTGTTACATGTAACCCTCGTGTGTGTGTATATTATTCTTTGCGGTAGATCATTTTACAAAATAGCGAGATGATTCCTTCATATAAGGATGATGGTGAAAGCGCAACCATTTTCATATTCAATCATGTAATTTAGGTTTGGCATACCACAATCCATCATTACGAGACCATGGTAGCCACTTTCGAAAAACTTTATGATGACCAAACTTTATACACAATTAGGCTTGTGCCATGACAACTCTATTCCTTATTATCCACAAGCAAATGACGAAGTAGAATATGTTAACAAGGTTTTAACCAATATGATCAAATGGATTTTCCGCATTCATAAACAAAACTAGCATACTATGTTTTTTTCAGCCTTATGGGCATACCGTACCTGCGCAAAAACATCGAGTGGCTTTGCTCCCTTCCAACTTGTTTACGATTTTGAGGCATTTTTACCAATTGAATGTGAAATTTCGTCATTGAAAGCTGGCCATTGAGTTGTTACCATCTACCTGTCGTAGAGGATGAAATTTTTTTACTTAGCACAACTAGAAGAAAATTTCTGCACAATCGTCGCACCGACTAGTGAGGCTCATAAGAAATGTGTTAAGGCTCGAGTTTGATCAAAATTTAAATCCTTGTTCATATTTGGAAGGTGACCTAGTCTTGGCCTATGATCAAGCACATGATATTCTAGGCATTGGTAAATTCAAACCTATGTGGCATGGTCCTTACATTGTAAAATGTGTACTAGCTAAAGGGGCCTATGAATTAGTTGACTATGAAAAAGTTTCTTTTGGGAGAGACAGGGGAATTGTCTCTACCTAAATAAATATTATACGTGATTTATCACGGCAAGATTTTTTTGTACATTAATTGTATCATATTTTTTATGAGTGTGAGCATTAGGTCTTACATTTTTTATGATTTCCTATTACTTCTCCTGCTGATATTGTATTACACTTGATTTGCATATGTCGATGCTCCCTCGAGAATTACACTTTGGATTTGATAATGGCGCTAGTTGTAGTACTCATAATTTTTTCTTCCGTAGCTTGAGTCATTTATTCACCCAATGTGAGTTAGTTTCTATTCATGGGATATAACTTGGTAGAACAATGAAAAGCATAGTAGAATATAATGCGGTACATTGAACTATTATCCGGAACCATCACATTTAACATTCGACGTTTGATCATTAGGTTAGATTCACAACTCATAGTATTAGATTTAAATGGTGTCTATACGAGTAAGAAGTACATAAATGTTAAGAATTTTTTTAATGGGTCCGTCTCTTGGAAAGAAAGTTCGATGAAATTGAATATCAACACATTCCAAGAAATTTAAACACGATTGAATCGATGCATTGGCCAATCACATGTTAAATAAACATTTGTAACATTTGTAAATAAAAAATAATATTCATCCATATATTGAAGAAGAAAAACTAAAATCAAAGTAGTAGTTCCAATTAGTTAGTTTTTTTACAAAGTGTGTCATACAAAAAAAATAACATTAAAAAACATGAGGCCCTATGGACTTTATTATTTGAATAGGTTGATACAAAATATAAAAATTTAGCCCTAAAAGACAAGCGGATAAGCATGATGATGATCATGATATCGTAGGGTATAGTGAAAGCTACTTGACATAGCACTCACTTGATTAGTCCCGGAACCTCGACCTACAATCTATCCTTCCACGCACATATCCGGGACTTAGGTCTCCTCGCACCCATGACCAACCGGAGCCTTTCTACCCAAAAAAGCCGAGACTTACATCAAAATGTTAACAAACAATCATCACAGGATAACAAATCATGTCCTTACTCAACTTAATCCTTACATATTTATACTATCTAGATGTGCACATACCATGGTCTCAAACCATGGTTTTGGAGACTCATGGTTTTTCCTTTAAACTCATTACCTTGATTGAGGGACTTTGACTCGCCCTAAAACCCCTTTGACTCTTTCGCGTAGTGTGCACAAAAAAACATAAACAAAAATTAACAAAAAAATGTACCCCGGGGGACCCCACTCCAATAGGCCCCCAACACGAAACTCGTGACTCGCGTCCCAAGTCACTACGGGGTGGTGTCCTTCATCTTTATTTTAGTGCTTCGAAAAAGCTCTTAAGTGGTAGGATTACTTCGACGCTCTCGGTGGAAACACTTCTATGCTTCATTAAATAACTTCGTTGTTGTCGGCCCCTCAACTACCAACTTTATGCTCCGCCGTGCTTTTGCAAGATTTTAAGGGAACCATCAATATTTTGTGATAACTCGTGGCTTCCTTAGCCCAAGGTTGCATCCTTGTCTCAAATAATTTCTCCCGATGGTGCAGGGTCTTATATCTGCGCTGAGATTTCCTTGCCTTGATGTAGTTTCGGGAAGTTTTCGCATGGTTACTAATGCGGGTGCCGCCATCCTAATTTCTCGTGAATTGATGTTACTTGATGCACGAGTTAATTGCTTAGATATTGTACCATTGGGTAGTTTTGAACAATTTTCCAAATGCCCATGGCTTCATCCAATAACTATCCACACTCGTCATCGCGGTTGATATGTTGTTTGTATCTTCCTTAACCTCTGCCAGTTCCTATCACTACGACCTCCAGAGTGGTGTTTTAGGCTGGAGCTTCATTTGCAACTCAAAAATATGGTGCTTGAAGTATACCCGGACTATCTAAATTTCATTGCGTGATGCCTTGAGTGTAGCAAGTCATGCCCTCTAATTTTTCTATAGGCATGGTTGATGCACGGGACAATGACCTTTGGTAGGTCACTACATACTTGATCGATTATGGCCTCTAATGTGACGCATGCGAGCCTTAGCCGCATGGAACGCTTCCTATCTTGTCTACTTCTTTTGCTATATACTCTGCTACTTGTTTGTTGAAATTCATTTGCATCGCGAAGAAATCATCCTCTCGATATTGTAATTCATCAAAAATCATATTGTGGATTGTATGGAGCTTTCACGTTGGTAGCACCGCTGTGGTCGATGTTAATTTCTCCATAGGCTCTCGGGGTAGTGCACAAAGTAGGTGACTCTACGTTGATGGCTGGCGCGGGGGATCTCAAGTAGGCGGCTATCCCCGGAAGATGGAAACACCGTGATGATAGGTCGTGCACTAGAAGTGGTTTGGCTCGCTTTCAAGCTAGCGCTCGCTCCACGCTCTCTGAATTTGACTCACTTGTAATTTAAGTACCTGTATAACTAACTACACTCCTTTCGAGCACAACTTTATCTCGTGCTTCCATATATGTCGACATATCTTCTCGTTTCTAAATTTAATATATTTTCAATCTCGGTGAAGTCGTCCCTCCGTAAGCGTGAGGTCCTCCGTGTCCGCCAATTTGGAACCTTTTATTGTCTTGCGCAGGGACTCCCATGGCACGAGATCATCGTGCCTAATGCATTTCACTGGTCGCATCTCCTTAGTGCCTTCACTTTTCTTTTACTGCTTCCATCTCTTTCTCCAAATCTATTGTTTCACCTGGTTGTGGTGGGCTTAGGTTTAGCGTCGACATCTTTACCTTTCTCCTATTTATATTTTTTCATTCTTGGATTGGTTGGTGTTTTAAAAATGGATTAAGAGGCACCCCCTAGTGGTGCACGGATCTAACCGAGAAGGCGCCACTCTATTGTGACACACACCAAGTCATCCTCTCGACCAAATACAACAAGTCGCACCGGACTCCCTCGATAATGACCTTCATGTGGATATGTAGATTGTGAAATGTTGCTTTGAAGTCTACAATCATATTATACCGCTCATATAAGGTAGGTGATAGCCTTGGCTTCGATTTAATAGGTTGGAAGAGCGCAGAGTCAAAAAGCACCCGGGAAGATCTTATTTTTCGGTGACTCTAGGCTGGGATCTTTGAGTTCCACCAGGTGTTAGCTAGTGCACGTATTCGCACATGTATGGCTCAATATCCTAGAAATATGTGTGTTTAGGCACCTTCAGTACGATGAGCATGATGAGGAGTATTATCCATGCATAATAAAAGTATTTTTCCCTCCTCTTGCGCCTCATGCACATTTTCTATAAATTTTGTACATAAGTACCGAGCTCAATTGTACTACACACCCTTCTTGTACTTGCCCAACAAGAGCAATAACGTGGGCCGGGAATTCCTTTGGTTTGCACTTCCTCATAATCTTGCGGACAAGGGAAGATCATTCCAAAATTGGACTGCGAGAGGTCGAGTGGTTTTTTCTAAAAAAAAATCCTCGAGTGTTGCGCGACACCTTATAATATTTCTCGACCTTCTTGACAACCTTATTTTCCTCGCCTTTTCATCCAAAAAGCTACCACAAGGTCCACCCCCTATTCGAGCAAGCTAATGATCTAATGGATCATCGTGACATCTATTGGAATGCGCTCTTTCAGCCACAAACAATCATCATGGATGAATGCGAGTAGTTGTTGCACACAGATATCGTTAATTGAAGTGTCTGCCTCAGAAGTGTGAAATTTGAAGTAGGTTTAACAAGCCTAATTTGTGCCGAGCCCAATGCCTAGGGAATTGGTTCAACTTTGACTACGCCATAATTGTAGAGGATTATCTCTAAATACATATCGAGCGCGAGCTTTCGCAGAAATTTTTCTTGATCTCGCGAGGTCCTAATCCTCCATTTTGAGGAGTAGAATTTTTGTCGACATATCACCATCAACGAGTGCATTCTCCCGGAAGAAATACCATATTAATGTAGGAACGTACCTTATCAAGATCCTTTGGGACCTTCAACGAAGCTTTGCGCGGCACAAAAATATGTAGGGAAACCACGAGATAGGGGTCATCACATTTCTACAATGTCTTATTCCATTATGGTTTTTGGCAACTTGGCCATTGGCTTCTTCTAATGCTCCGCAACAATTGAGCGTGGCTTTGAGTCTTCTCATGGGGAAAAATTGTGGGACCTTGAGGATTTTCCCTTCTTTTTGCACCGGCGTAGGGGTCTCGATAGCATGCGTAACGGTTTCTTCACGGGCTTGGTGGCGGTCATGCTTCGTGGAATTGGGTGACATAAACCTCGGCGAGCATCGCTCCTCCTCAAAGAGAGGATTAATGTCGGACATAGGCTTCGTAAAAACTTTAGAAGGTAGAGAGCTCAACTTGCAAAAATAGCACATAGTGCAAAGGGAACTAATGCAATCCCTTCGGTGATATTTATAGCATAGGCGCGCCTTAAACCGTCTTTTGTGCATTAATGTAGCTCCATAAATGCTAAATCGACTCTAAATATGGCATGATATCCTCATTAAATGAAATTTAGATGCTCCTCCAAATGGTAAGAATACTATATTTTCAGATTTAATGTTCCAGTAGGCTATATTATAGCACTTGTGCGACCCATTCAACCTCCATGGGCAGCTACTACACGTTCATTGTACTTGTCCGTGCACTCACCATCCTTGTTGCTGTGAATCCATATTTTTGGCCATATATTAATTTGGTGCATGCGGGGAGAGGGTCATCCCCGTAAGGCTTCAATATACTTCTATTGAAATACCTAGGAAGGTTTTCTACACTCAATGTGTCCACGCACACCGCCCCTTTGTCGGTGATTTCCTTAACAACATATGGCCTTATCCAATGCATCTTGAACTTCCCTAGGTGGCACAAAAAACTTGTTGTAATACAACAATAACAAATCCTCTTCCCGAAAGACCTTCTATCGAATATTCTGTCATGCCAAGCCCTTTCATGTGGCTTTTGCACTTGCTAATGGAAACTTGTAATAAATCGATCCTCTTCGAGCACGACTCAACTATGAAAATATTTCTTCTATAATATCATGCTTTGCCATATTAGTGAACATGCCGCAATGTGCAATATTGGAAAAAATGTAATCCATCGGCATAACAACTTCCCGCCCCTACACCATCTTCGACCAATGTTGTTTACAGTCAACTTCTTGCTCATGGTTCTATATTCCCAAAGAATCGTAGGGTATGCGCACATCCCAATCATTATGATTAGCATTGCAGACCTTAGTGAGAATAGTATCCAATATATTATTGAAAGCTTCCACTTTACCATTCGATTGTGGTTGATATGAAGTACTCTTTCGATGATGAATCTGAAATTATTCACATCGTAGCTTCAATGGTTTCATTCACAAAGTGCGTACCTCTATCACTCATCAAAATATTAGGGCAACCAAACTGAGTCAATATTTTCTCAAAGATGAAGTGCACAAGCGTGTCTCGCATTACAATCGTTCACGGGCTTAGCTTCAATCCATCTAGTCCTATAATATATCGTAGTGATTATGTAACACACACATGAATTATTTCCTGGAGGGTCAATAGGTCGAAAAAAAATATATGGCCCATTTTTCAAAAGATTTCAACGCCATCTATGGGTGCAAGGGCATATCATCTCTGCGCAGTGGTTTTCCGAGTCCTTTGGAATACATAACAAGTGCGACAATATGTATGTGCATTGCTATGCACGCGTGGACCACCATAAGACAACTCGTAGGATCTTCTACATGGTTTCTTTCGCTAAATAGTGGCCTATGACAACCCCTCTATGAGCTTCGCTAAGATATCTCGTCTTTAAAATTCCAATATATATCTTATAAAAAACTTCATTTTCACCCATATTGTACAAATGACCAAAAATTAGGGTAAATTCGATTTAGTGCACACAATCAAATATTTCTTTCACGTTGTAGCGTATACTCCGAGGGTGCACTTCCAGGTGATCAAGAAATGAATGATATCAACAAAATGAACATCAACCACCTTTATAGAGAAGAGTTTCACATATGGTAACCCATCTTACAATTTATTCGGTTCTTCTCCATTTTCAATGCGTGACGAGATGATCCGCCCCCATCATTTAGCCTCCTAGGTTTCATAATTACTTCAAAATCGTACTCCCTGGAACAATAGAAACCATCCGCAGATCTTCCCCCCAACACAAACTTATTGACTAGGTACTTGAACACAAAATGGTAAGTAAACATATTAAAATGGCCTCATAATAGATAATGGTAGAATTTTTGCAACTCATAGACCATAGCCAATCCTTGACTTTCCGTAGTTGAATAATTACGCTCCACGCTTGATACCTTCCTACTTGCAAATGCAATAGGGTGGTTGATTTCACCCAGCTCCCGGATGCGCTAAATAACTCCCATCGCAATGAAAGAGGCATCAAAATGTACATGGAATACCTTTGATGAATACGGAAATACCAATTGGGTGCAATTGCCATATTCTCCTTCGATAGTTCAAAATAATTTTGGCATTCTTCATCCCAACGGAATGATGCATCCTTCTTGAGAAATTTATCCATAGGTGCGATGATTAGCACATAGCCTTGAATGAACTTCTAGTAATACCCTATATGCCCCAAATTTTAGCACGATTGTTTAAAAATTTGGAGGAAATTCCATATTAAAAATAAGCGCGATCTTGGTCGGATCCACCACCAACACGTCACTCGACAAAAAATATGACCCAAGCAAGATCTCAAATGGCACACAAAATATGCACTTCCTCGGATTAAGTGAGATCTAATACTTCGACAAATATCCGAGCATTAGGTTTAGACTTGATACATGTTTCTTCAACAACCCAAAGATAGTACAAGTAATCAAAATAGACTTCTAATAACTTGTGGATGTATTCCTTGAATGCAACTACTACTATAGGCGATAATATAGTTGGCGCATTATTCATACCAAATTGTTGAATTCTTAGTTGAACTAAGAGGGGGGTGAATCGGTTCAATACATACATGAGATTTTTAAATTTTCATCGACTTATTTACAACTTACTTTTGTATTCAACCTTAGTATATGAGCAGTCTTAATATGTTGCAGCAAGTATTAAATTAATGTGACATTAAAATTATTATGAGAGCGAGTAAACATTAGCGAATTTGATAAATCATCTCGGCACACAGGGAAACACGGATAGAGACAACAGATATAAGTGGAAACCCATAAAGGGAGAAAAACACATCTTATTATTGTTGTGATGCAAAAGGCAAGCTCCAACTCCTTCTCACCACTGTTTTTCCGAGGCACCAACCTACAGGAGGCTCCAACCTCAATTCGCAAGCTACAACTTGCAAGGAAGCTCCAACTCCCTTCAATTTTCTGCGGGCACCAACCCTACGGGAGGCTCCAACCTCGGTCAGCTGCAATCGACGGCTATCAAGCTTCAACTTGATAGGGAAGCTCCAACTTCCTCAATTTATCACAAGAAGTGTTTGCTTGATTTACCTCGGATATCGGCTACGTTACGTAGCATCTCTTTCCGCTCCTCTCTTCCTTATCTTCTCTTTCTCAATCTTCTATACTTTTCATTCTCTATTCTTACTCTCTCTAACCTCTCTATGAATATCAAGATGATATTACTTATAGAGAATTCTCGTTGAATATTTGTATTCCTCTAGGAATTCAAAATGGATAGTCATACCTCTTGGTCTTCGACCTTCTCATTTAATTTCGAGCTCACTCGAGAAAAAATGTAGCTCGTAGGTGCTTATTTTAATATTACGGTGGGATATTTTCTCTCTTCGGAGACTTGCCAATGCATCACAACAATATAAATCAATTAAAAACATTTACATTCAATTACAATGAAAACTCCGACTCAACTCATTCGACCTTCGGGATTGCTGCGCATTTGTCTTTTCTTTGGTCGTGTTTGTCCCTTTCTCTCCTCTGTATGTATTTCGTTTATAGTCGTCTGCGTAACTCCCTGTATTTATGTAACCTGCACTTTTTATATCATGCAAATCTGTAACAACGCCTTTTATATATATAACGACTTTTTATATATATAACCCAATTTCATTTCTCAGCATAATTATACATAGTTTAATCATACAA
This sequence comes from Pinus albicaulis, assembly GCA_034641835.2. Classification (NCBI taxonomy): domain Eukaryota; kingdom Viridiplantae; phylum Streptophyta; class Pinopsida; order Pinales; family Pinaceae; genus Pinus; species Pinus albicaulis. Next base: position 69,474 of record JAXQQM020083315.1, on the reverse strand, counting down.
ACTGCCTTTTAATACAACTTAAATCAACTCTCGGCGTAATAATAAAATCCTGTTTAACATATAAAATTCCCTTTCGGGCCCACCATCTGAACTTTGTTTTGTGCTCCGATGTGATGAGTTTCCTCCAGAGATTTCCGATTGCGACTGATCGCAATCACAAACTTTATTTACCAGTTCCACTGTGCTGCCTTAACTCTGATGCGATTGACCGTTGTTCATTTATTTTGCCGATGTGATGGGTCCGATTCAATTAATCGCAATCGTAAATTCCATTTTCATGTTCTGATGCCCTGCATTAACTCCGATGCGATGTAACACTGTTATGCCAGAATTCAAACATATATTAACCACCATTTATACGTCCATCGGGTCTGGGCTTCAATCGCAATTGCAAGTTTTGGTTGGATGTTCCAATATGCCCATATTGCGATGCTCCGATGCAATTAGGCCAGAATTCAAATACATATTGATTATGGTTCATTGATCCATCGGGTCCGGAATTTCATCGCAATCGCAACTCTTTGTTTACATGTTCCGTTGCACAGTTTTTCTCCAATGCGATTGGGAAAGGGTCCCACCATATAAGGCTTTGTTACCTTTGGTTCTTTCGTTCTCGGGCTCAATAGTATGATACATATACTTTGTATTGTAGTCCTGGTCCTTTGTGTATAAACCACTCCATATATATATATATATATATATATATATATATATATATATATATATATATATATATATATATATATATATATACGCCTTGTATTTTAACCATTAGCATGAGATATTATGATGTATTCAATTCACGGGCCCACATATATTTGATAGACTTCACACCTTTAATTCATTTAAATGCCCACGCCCTTTGAACATATAAAGCCGCATACAGATGCATTATATAATATTTGATCTTTATATATATATATCAATATATTATAGACCAACACATATGTATATATATACTCCACATAGATCAAAATTCGAGGCCATGTATTGAACAAAGGCGCTACCCTTTGTTTGATATATATGTATACTTTGCCAATGGTTCAAACCATAATAATACACTTTGTTAAATACGCAAAACTTAACACATGCGTATGGGCCACAATGCTAACGACCTTCTCCATTTGACGGTTGTTATCGCGTCGCGCCACCTCATTTGATCGGACGGATATCGCTCGGTGAAGATGCGCAAACAATAACGTGCGATGGCACGCGGTGAGAGCGGTTTTGCAAATTCGCTCGGGGACATGTGTTGCCCGTCTGTGGAATCGCTCCCAATCTCTTGAATACCACTTGCCTATTGAAAGCGGTGCGATGAAAACCATCATGTGTTCTAAACCATCGTCACTGTTCACACCTCGTGGTTCCGTTTAGTTGTGCTTGAGGTTACGTCCGTTTCTTAACTTCGTTCTTCTATATGTTTCAATGCCTTTGTTGATATAAACTCCGCCCTCTCTTTGTCTTCGCATTCACATTACTTCATCTGATATGGACATCACCATTGTATAACTGAAGGTCCTTTCCTTCGTTTCTCTTTAATAGAGGCTTCCTCCACGACTTTGTGGAACACACACTTTCTCGGCATTCTTTTTCGTTTAGTGTATCTACCAGTTTGGGGTAGTGATTCTCGGAATAACGGCTGCGCCTCTGCCTCCGCCTTTCTCGTACCTCTGTCGCTGCGACCTTTGCCTCTGCCTTCACGTAAATTTTACTGTTGTCTTCTGCTGCTTTGTTCTTTGCCTATCTCTGCATCTATCGCCTTCTTTGTCTGTCTCTGTCTTTTCTGCGCTCTATTGCCATCAATGAAAACATTTCCAACAGTCTCCCCCTTTGGCATTGATGGAAATATACTTCCTTTGTTTGCTCGTTAGGGTCCTTTCTCCCTGTTGCTTGCTCTTCCTCCCCCTTTGACATCAATGGCAAGGGGTTTGAATTTTATTTTTTATTTTTTCAACATTTCGTGCATTTCCTCTCTACGAGATCTTCGACTTTGTACACTTCGTTTGCTCCAACCTTTGGATTAGATTCACATCGGGTTCATCACCGACCCTTTGGCCTTTTTATTGATTCTTTTATGCTTGGATGTATTCTTTCCATAATCATTTTGATCCCTGAGGACTTGTTTCATGCTTCCCTTGTGTTGATCTCCCCCCTAGAATGATATTATTGTTTCTGTTCTCCCCACAGAAAGCGTGATTTCTCTTCATATCGAGAGTAGCATCTATAGATACTACCCCTAGTCTATTTCTCAAATATTCAAATGGTTCTCTAGCAAGCGGTTTGGTAAATATATACGCTATCTGTTCTTTTGTTGGTACATACTCCGAGTTTTACTATCTTACGAGCCACTTGTTCTCGGAGAAAATGATACTTTATTGGGATATGTTTAGTTTTTGAGTGAAGCACAAGATTTTTAGATATACTTATAGCACTTGTATTATCACATTTGATTGAGATAGTTTGATAAATGCTTACCTTCATGTCTTGGAGGGTTTTGCTTCATCCACATGACTTGTGTACAAGATCTTTGCTCTTTCGCTATATATTCTGTACTGCTTTGTAGATAGAGAGATAGACATTTGTTTCTTGCTTAACCATGCCACTAGACTTTCTCCTAAATAGAAAGCACCTCCACTTGTGCTTTTCCTGTCATCCACATAGTTGGCCCAATTTGCATCTGTGTATCTTGTCAAAGTGAAGATTTTGCCTTTAGGATACCAAAGTCCATACTTTGTGTTGTTCCTTGTAGATATCTGAATATTCTTTTGATCGCAAGAAGGTGATTTTGTTTGGGTCGTTTGCTTGATATCTAGCCACTAGCCCTACAACTAGCATGATGTTTGGTCTTGATGTTTGTCGGATCACGATGAGACTTCCTATCATGGATCTGTAGAATTTTTTGATCTATATCGGCGGATCCATCATCGACACACTAACTTGCATCCCGTGATCATGGGAGTTGACATAGGTTTGCATTCCTCCATTTTTAACTTTTTCAACATTTCTTTTAAGTATTTTTTTCTGTGAGATGAATGTACCCTGTGTTATTTTGCTTGAATTTGAATTCCTAAGTAGAAACCGAGCTCTCCAATAATAGACATCTCAAACTCTATTTTCATCTCATCAAGAAATCCCTTTTTCTAGTTCTTCTCTATTGCTTCCAAACATAATGTCATCAACATATACTACAACAATCGGGAGTTTATTTTCATGGGCTTTTATATATAGATTTCTATCTACTCCACCTCTCTTAAAGCCTTGTTTTTGCAAATATTTATCCAGATGATTGAGTACCAAGCACGGGAGACTGTTTCGATCCATATAGAGCCTTCTTCGATCTGCACACATAGTCTTCTTTGTCCGTTAATGAGAAGCCTTACGGTTGTTCCATGTAGACTTCTTCTTCTAAGTCTCCATTCAAAAATGCAGATTTTACATCCATTTGATATACCTTGAAGTTTTGGTAGCATGCAAATGCCAGGGAACATTCTGATAGCTTCCATTCTAGCTACGGGGAAAATGTTTCATCGTAATCGAGTCCTTCGATTTGTGAATATCCTTTGCGGACAAGTCCGGCTTTGTTCCTCATTACCTGTCCTTCCTCATTCATTTTATTTTTTGAATACCCATTTTGACCCTATGAAATTTTTCTCGGTGGGTCTAGGAACAAGTTCCCGGGTATTGTTTTTTCTCAATTTGGTCCAATTCTTCATTCATAGCATTCACCCAAGACTTGTCCTTGCTTGGCTTCTTCGAATTTCTTTGGCTCTATTTGTGAAAACATGGCTATGTATACCTCTTTAGTTTGTTTTGTTAGCTTCCTTCTTGTTTGGACCCCTACTCTCTTGTTTCCAATGATCTGATCTTCGGGATGGTTCTTACGAGTATATCTTGAGGGAGCTTTCGAGCTCAACTCTGCATCTTTTGTTGTCTAGCTTGTTTCATCATCATCTTGGTTTTCTTCTTCATGGTACTGTCTGATGGATTGTCTGCAGTTTGTATCTCTTGTATTGTTTGGAAGTTCTTCATCAAATCTCACGTCAATGCTTTCTACTATTTTTTCGAAGGGTCTTGTTGTAGCACCTGTACCCTTTACTTTTTGGAAGCATATCCTAGAAAAATCCCTTCATCTCGCTCTTGCATCAAATTTCCCAATATTTTCATCATTATTATTTATATAAAATTTGCTTCCAAAAATTCTAAAATGTTTGATTGAGGTCTGGTTTTCCATGCCATAGTTCATATGGAGTCTTGTCACTACCTTGGCCTTAAGTGAGCTTTATTAAGGATATGCACTGCTGTCTGTACTGCTTCTGCCCAAAAGGTTTGAGGAGTATTATTCTCTTGCATGATGGCTCTGGCAATTTGTTGAACATATCTGTTTTGTCTCTCTACTACTCCATTCTGCTGAGGTGTCCCCGCAATAGTAAATTGTTGTTTTATGCCATATTCATTGCATAGATCTGCAAAGTCATAATCTATGAATTCACCTCCTCTGTCCGATCTGATGCATTTTAGCTTGCATCCTGTCTGATTTTCTGCTAATGCTTTGAATATTTTGAATTTGTCCAGAGCTTCCGATTTATTCTTGAGAAATGCAACCCATGTCATTATGGAGAAATCATCTATTATCAGCATGAAGTAGGATTCTCCACTTGGTGTTTTAGTTCTTGCAAGTCCACACAAATCCATGTGCACAAGCTGGAGTGGTCTTCTTGTTGATAACTCATCTTTGGCCTTAAAGGATGTGCGGGTCTGTTTACCCAATTGACAAGATTTGCATATGGTATTAGAAGGCCTTTTTATTTCTGGCATGTCTCTGACCGCTTTCTTCTTGCTCAATCTAATGATATGATCGAAGTTGAGATGTCCCAATCTCCTATGCCATAACCATGACTCCTCAAGTTTACTAAGATGGCATGCTTCATCTTCCTCTTTCACGATGTAAACATTTCTCTCTGTTCGAACACCTTTGAGCAGAGTCTTACCTGTGGTGCTTGATCTGACTTCACAGTCTTGTGCTCTGAAAATAACTTCGCAGCCTTTATCACACATTTGACTGACACTCAACAAATTTTCTTTCAGCCCATCTACAAATAGTACATCTTGGGCCTTACCTCTGCCATTATCTAAGCTGACTGAGCCCTTTCCCTTGATTTTTCCTGATTTATCATTGCCAAAAGTAACATTACTAGTTTTCTTTTCATCAAAAGTTATAAATTTTCTCCTATCTCCAGTCATATGTTTTGAGCATCCGCTGTCCAGATACCACTGGCTTTTTAGGTCTTGAGCAGTTAGAACCAAGTCACATTTATTCACCTTCTTTATCCACTTGAGGCATCCTTTTGTTTGGTATCTTTTGAGAGATGATGAATCACATCCTTTCAGAGGAAATTTGGAAGGCATATGTCCAACTTGATTGCATACAAAACATTTGATCATAATTTTTGCAGAATTGTGAGTATGAACAAAATTTATTTGATTCATAAACCTCCTTGAGGTGTTGAACATAAATATTTGTCCATACTTTCTACATTCAATAATTTTATGGCCAAATTCCTTACAATAAAAACAGTAACCATAGAAACTATTTTCATACCTGATGTAAGGTTGTCTTCTCCATTTGTTTGCTTGAGACAGTCTCTTCACTGTTTGCATCTTTTGCTGGTTTGAATCACTCCTCCTTGCATGATAGTATGCAGCAATGTGTCCCAGCTTGTGGCAGACATAACAGGTGGCATTTTTCATAGGAGGGAAGAATCTCCTTTGATGGCTTCCAAATTTGACATACTCAGGGGTATATGAATCTTTTTCTGTTGTTTGATTATTTCTTTCATTCTTTGTTATTAGAGGATTTTTATGGGTTCTGTCTCCCTCCTTACAAGTTTCTTCTTTTGTAGGAATTATTTGAGCTTCTTCATCATCCTTCTTTGCTTTTACAAAAATAATCTCTCTGTTTTCCTTTTCTTTGCTTTTACTTGATTATCCTTCATAGCCTATTCCAGTTTTTATCATAGGAGATCTTTGAGCAACCAGAATTTCATTCAACTTACTAGAGCTTGTTGTTTGAGAAGAATTTATAACCACTTTCCTTTGAGCATTTTCTAATTTCTTCCTGAGACATACTACTTCTTCTTCCAACTTCTCTTGTTCTTGAGTTTTCTCCTTGATTTGCTTAAGTAACATGTCCTCTATCTTCTTGGCTTCTTCAAGCTCTATCTTTAGTTGCATAAGGACTTCTGAATTATGTTCTTCTCATACATACTTGAGGAGAATGTCTTTTTGTTTTCTGCATTTCAGCTTGAGTCTATCAATCTCTTCCAGAGCACTTCTTAGCTCCCCCTCAAGGTCGACTTCACCTTCTTCTTCTTCATCTTCTAGCAGGAGACCTTCAAGTTCTTCTATGGCCATCAATAAGAATTCAGAGGTTCCTTCTTCACTTGAAGGTTCATCTAAGTCTTCAGATGCACTGTTGTCTTGTTGAGCATAGAAGGATTTTCTGCTGAACTTCTTTCCTTTCTGCCAGTATTTTGATGCATTTTTCTCTGTTTCTTGAGCCTGATTCCTTACTTTCTTGTGAGGACACTTAGTAGCATAGTGTCCCACTCTTCCATAGTTAAAGCATTTGAAAGGAAGTTTACCTTTGTATTTACCTGAGCCTCTATCCAATTTCTTGACAAAATTTGCCTCTTCTTCATCCGAGCAAGATCATATGTCTTCCTCTTCTTCTTTCTTCTTTTCTGTTTTAAAGGCTGCCTCCCTCATACTTGGCTTCTTCTATGGGAGCCTCATCTCGTATGCTGTTAAATTTCCAAGTAGTTGGTTCATGGTCAAGGTCTCCCAATCAACTGTTTCTTCTATTGCAGACACCTTGGGATTAAACCTGGATGGAAGAGATCTTAGAATCTTTTGCACAATTATACTTTCTGGCATGGTTTCTCCAAGAGCTTTCATATTGTTAACAATTTCTGCAACTTTTAGGAAGAAATTGTCAATGTTTTCATCATCATTCATTTTTAAGTTCTTAAACTAGGCTCTATAGACTTGAAGTTTGGTAGTCTTTACTTTCTTGTCTCCTTCATGGATGTTCTCCAGAGTATCCCACATCTCTTTGGCAGTGTCTTTGTGCATTACTTTGATAAACTCTGCTTCACACAATCCATTCAAGATGGCATTCATGGCTTTTGCGTTTTCTACAAAATCTTGTTTGGATTCTTTCTCTGAGTCATTTGCCTTTGGGGCATATCCTAATTCCACAGCACCCCAAACTTCTATTCCTAGAGACATTATTTATGTCATCATCCTGATTTTCCAGAAGGCATAATTTGCACCTGTAAAGAAAGGGGCTTTATTGGTTGAGCATCCTTCTTTACTAGCCATCCTGAAAACCTAGAATCTCCTTTCAGTTGTTAAACTAGTACAAAGGAACCTACTCTGATACCAATTGTTGAATTCTTAGTTGAACTGAGAGGGGGGGTGAATCAGTTCAATACATACATGAGTTTTTTAAATTTTCATAAGCTTATTTACAGCTTACTTTTGTATTCAACCTTAGTATATGAACAGTCTTAATATGTTGCAGCAAGTATTAAATTAATGTGACATTAAACTTATTATGAGAGCAGTAAACATTAAGCAGAATTGATAAATCATCTCAGCACACAGGCAACACAAATAGAGACAGCAGATATAAGTGGAAACCCATAAAGGGAGAAAACAACATCTTCTTATTGTTGTGATGCAAAAGCAAGCTCCAACTCCCTCTCACCATTTTTTTTCTGCAGGCACCAACCTACAGGAGGCTCCAATCTCAATTCTGCAAGCTAAAACTTGCAAGGAAGCTCTAACTCCCTTCAATTTTGCTACAGGCACCAACCTACAGGAGGCTCCAACCTCAGTCAGCTACAACTAACAGCTATCAAGCTTCAACTTGATAGTGAAGCTCCAACTTCCTCAATTTATCACAAGAAGTGTTTGTTGATTTACCTCAGATATCAGCTTTGTTCTGTAGCATCTATTTTTGCTCCTCTCTTCCTTATCTTCTCTACCTCAATCTTCTATACTTTTCATTCTCTATTCTTACTCTCTCTCTCCTCTCTATGCATATCAAGATGATATTACTTATAGATAATTCCTGATGACTGTTTGCATTCTTCAAGGAATTCGAAATGGATAGCCATACCTCTTAGTCTTCTACCTTCTCATTTCTTTTCAGCACACTCAGAAAAATATAACTGTAGGTACCAATTTAACACTACAGTGAGAATTTGTTTTCTTTCGGAGACTTGCCAATGCATCACAACAATATAAATTAAAAACATTTACATTCAATTACAATGAAAACTCCAGCTCACTCATACTTATACAAAGTTTTAACAAACAAACTGCCACGTCCACTATAACAATAAAGAATCATGTTAATACATAACAAATGCCCTTTTGGGCCCACTTGCCACGCTTTCCGATGCAATATATTTCTCCTCGACTTCTTCTGATTGCGATTGATCGCAATCGCAATTTCCATTTGAATGTATCGACATTCCAATGCTCTGATGCTCCGATTCCGATGATTCACTGTTTACCGGAACTCAACCATACATGAATCATAGTTTATAAATCCCATCGAGTCCAATCTTTCATTGCAATCGCAATCTTTTAATATATTTCTCCGATGTTCTGCTTTTTTCTGAGGCGATTGACCATTGTTCACTGTATTTTTCCGATGCGATGAATCACTGTTCTACCGATGCGATGTACGGGTCCGAAACTCAAACACATATATGAATCATGACTTATTGATCCATCGGGTCTGCATTTCAATCGGAACTCTTGTCAATATGTTCCGTTGCCAATCCTTTCTCCAATGCGATTGGGTGAGGGTCCCACAGCATAAGACTTTTGTTTGATTTAAAATCGAACAAACCTTTTGTATTCTTAATTTCTCATCTATAACTATAATATATATATATATATATACGCCTTGTACTTTAACCATTAGCACGAGATATTATGATGTATTCAATTCACGGGCCCACATATATTTGATAAACTTCGCACCTTTAATTCATTTAAATGCCAGCGCCCTTTGAACATATAAACCCGCATACAGATGCATTATATAAGATTTGATTTATATATATATATATATTATAGACCAACACATATATATATATATATACTCCGCATAGATCAAAAGTCAGGCCATGTATTGAACAAAGGCGCTACCCTTTGTTTGATATATATGTATACTTTGCCAATGGTTCAAACCATAATAATACACTTTGTTAAATCCGCAAACCTTAGTAATGATCAACACACACGTACGCATGGGCCCCAACGCTGACACCCTTCCTCATCCAACGGTGGACAAGTTGTCGCACCGGCCTTGACGATCCAACGGATATTGCACGGTGAAGATGCACGGACGATAATGCGCGATGGCGCGCTGTGGAAGCGGTTTTGCGAATTCACTCAGGGCCACGTGTCGCCCACTCTATGGAATCGCTCCGATTTCTTGAATACCGCTTGCCCGTCGAAAGCAGTGCGATGAAAACCATCAGGTGTTCTAAACCGTCGTCATTGTTCACACCTCGTGGTTCCATTTAGTTGCGCTCGAGGTTCCGCTTCGTTTCTTAAATTCGTTCTTCTATATGTTTCAATGTCTTTGTTGATATAAACTCCGCCCTCTCTTTGTCTTCACATTCACATTACTTCATCTGCAGCTTGCACCGAGGTTAAATAACTCACTGTGCCCTTAATGTGAGACCTTCTTCGAAGATTTCATAACGTCATATGACATTTCACAACAAAATGTGTAATCTCCTTCTTCGAACGCTCTATATAATGTAATCACATTCTGACCTGATATGGACATCACCATTGTATAACCGAAGGTTCTTTCCTTCGTTTCTCTTCAATGAGGCTTCCTCCACGACTTCGTGGGATACACACTTTCTCGGCATTTACTGTTTAGTGTATCTACCAGCTGGGGTAGTGATTCTCGGAATAACGGCTCTGCCTCTGCCTCTGCCTTTGCCTTTCTGCTTCTGCCTTCGCTGCTTCTGCCTCTGCTTTCGCTGTACCTCTGTTGCTCGACCTCTGCCTCTGCCTCTGCCTTCGCTGTACCTCTGCTGCTCGACCTCTGCCTCTATTGTCATCAATGACAACATTTCCAACAGATTGCATTGTTAGAGCAGTCGATGTTGGAACATTAACATTTGATAGGGAACCCAAAACTCCCTTGAAAGTGTCAGATGTTCTATATGTGCCTGGAATGAAGACGAACTTGATATTCGTTTCATCATGTTAGCCACCTATAATATTTTGTTATACCAAAAGGTGGCTAAAACTTTTGGGAGCCTCCAAGGAACAAATTTTATCATTAAAAGTTGTTGGCTCTTGAAGTCTCTATAAGGCCTCCTGCATGTTTTCCCTCTGTCCAAATCTTTCACTGTTGTTTCATACTTCAAAGGCCTCTGAAATCCTATTAAAATCCACATTTGAATACTTCTGCAAAGGACCCGTTTCCCTTTCTTTTTTCCCTCCATTAACCTCATTGTCTATTCTCTATTTTCTCATGAAAACCCCATAATTCCAGTTTGCCCCCTTGCCATTTCATAAAATTCATTCTATAAAGTTTTAAACCCACTTTTTGATCTTACCGCAACCTTCACTTCCCTTGAAAAATCATTAAAAACCATAGAAAACACATTTTTTCTATGCGTTGGACTTAAGCCCCTGCCCCTTTTCCCACCATAAACCCAGGCGCCAAGACACTCGGGCGCTTACTCTTTTTCCGCCCGAAACACCAAGAAAACCTTTATAAATCATGAAAATTGGGTTTTTTATCAATTTCTAAAGTTTTCTGCCTATGTGATTTTGGAACAATCTAGACCGTCGATCTGCTCTGCATTTCGGACGGCGCGGAGCGCTACTCGCCTTGTGGACCCCGCCGTTCCTCGCGCTGTTTCCCCAAAACTGCTTGGGTTTTTCCGCACCGCCTTCGTGCCAAGGACGGTTTTAACCCGACGACCAACGATTCCATACGCTTTTGGACGCGTGTCCCTTGTACCATTCCAAAACCACCGCTTAACCTTTTTCCCCGCGCATTAACTTCCAGACCATGGCCGCCCAGCGGAATTATTGACTGACGTTCGATCTGAACTCTTGCATCCGACGGTTGTCCTTCATTGAAGTTGCTCGCTATTTAACCAAGCTGCGTACCATTTAACTGGGCCCCGGCGCAACTGAAAATCCATCTCCACTGTCGATCTCTGTAGATCGACGGTCCACGTTCAATTACCTGATTCTGTAGCCCAGTCAAACTCCCTCCACCGCTGACTTTCCCGATCGCTCCCGACTGTCAATCATGGCGCGATCGACGACTCAGATTGCCCCGCTCCTCCGCACACCCTCCGATGCAGATCTACCCATATAAACGCAGGATTTCCTCATTTTGTTTGTTTTGTGCAGGTTTAAGGTTTTTTCCGATTTAAATGGAGAATTTTCGTGGGACGAGGATGACAATCCTCTGCCTTTCGAGTACCTTAGAGAAATTATCCACAAGGTGCAGAAATTTATTGTCAACGGGGTTTCATGAGACTTTGCTGCTATACGCCCCTGATTAAACTTGGAAAACAACAAAGAAATTGCAGAGAAAGAGTATTAGATTGTAGAAAGCCAGAGATGGATCAGGACAAAGATTTAAAGGACAGATTGGCGGGGATTACGGCTAAGACAGTTATCAAAAGCCTAATCCCCGACTCAAAACACAGTTTAAAGAAAAAACCTAAAAGTGTTCATCAGATGAATGCCTCCACCACCATATCTGAGGCAAATTGATTCCTCAGCTACCCCAGTGCCACCTATTGCCTCAAAACACTCAATCAGGTGCTAAATTTATGGAGCAAGATCAGGTATTTTTCCTCGACACAGCCAAAGGAGTTATTTCTGCCAGGAAATTAATGACAGAATGTCGGCAGAGCAACCCTAGTGATACACAGAGCCTCAAAAGTCAGATGAAGCTCCCACTGAGCTTAAATCGTGAGTGTAAATCAGTTAATGCAATAGAACACCTGTACATTTTCCTTTCTGAGCCCCCAAGGGCCAAGAAAGACATTAATTCCTGTATTAATTGATTTTGAGATCTTTTATCAGATCTCACCTCCTCATTCTTCTATCAATACTTCAGTAGAAAATGAGTGAGGGGTTGGTTGTCAATGTAAATTGCTGAAGCATTGTAATGTGATTGAACTGAAGACTTCTGTTGTAAATAGTGGTTTCACTGGCTCTTGAAGCTCTGCTTGTAGCAGATAAGTTAGGTTGTGAAAGAAAGTTGAATTAAAACATTGTACTTGAAGATTGTAACTGGTTTGGAGCATCAATACAAGCTGATTTATGGGATCCTGGTTTATTTTGACGGTGATGTTATTCTCATTGTAACTTGTTATTTTGTTTCAGTTTTCATGTTGTTTCATATTCCGCTGTAAAGAACAGTTTAAACAGTGTTAGGACCTATTGTATATCAGTAACCTTCTCTGGCTTAAAAATCTTTATCCCAATGTTTTCTTCAATCTGTGTTATTTATAAATGATTTAATTCAGTTTAAGCATAGGAATGCTGGCGTTCCCTCGTCTTATTCTCTTAGCTGGATATTATTTTTGAATGTTACTTTCTGCATATGTTGTGTGGAGATGAACTGAAGGAAGATATGGTTAGCCCTGGTCCCAGACTTGTATGCATAACTGTCTGATTGTTTCCCTTAGAATGTGTTAAAAGCTGGATGGTTTCAAAGTACTTACCAGATCTTAGGCCTTTCTGTGTTATCTCTGTGATTGTCTTGAAAGTAACCAAGTAAAGAAGAGCTAGGAGAGGATTTGTGGTGAGCCCGGCCCGCTAGTTTCTACTCCAAAGGTTGCCCTCAAGTTTCCCTTTGTTTTTACATGTTTTCTATTGGAAGTGTATCAAAGGTTGGCTACTTTCAAAGTACTTACCAGATCCTAGTTTGCTTCTATGTTTTCCTCAAGTGCCTGGTCAAACGCTGGCTAGTTTCAAAGTACCTACCAGATCCTGGGCTGCTCTTTATTCTGCATCTGTTTTTTCTCTTCTTATTGTGCCTTTCCATTCCATGAATCAAACTTTAAAGAGATCCTTAGACATAGATGACTTGCCCCATGGACCACTCTTGCCTCTTGCTGTTCCAATTAAATCCTATTATGACTCCATAGCCCAATACACTGAAAGCTTGCCATCATCTTTCATCTTAACTAAAGCTTATTCTGGTTACTTGCAACTTCTCACTTTTGAACCTATTTGCATATAGATCTTTCCGCCTCAGACAGCAACTATGTTCAACCATCCAAAAAACCAAACAAACCCTTGGACTTCATAACTAGCCTAATATTATTACCCCAAACTTCAAAGACAAATCCATCTTTGTACATACTGGAGAGATCTCTCTCCGGATTCAGGAGGGCTAGATCCTAGAATCCCAAAGTTGGTTGAAATGATGTTAACTCTGTGATCGGACTTTTGCCAATCTTGCTTATTACAGAGACCTAACATTTCTGGCGACTCCACTGGGGATCGAAAACCCAGAATCTTCATAAAACCTTGTGAGTAAAAAGCAGCATTTTCAAGCACTACCAAGACTGGTAATCATGATGAGACTTGTTTGAATCAGTGACATACTTGGTGAACCCTAGGATTCTTATAAACTTTATCTAACCTTGGAAAATCAGCTAGCTTAGCCATAAGAGTAGACTGTCTTTGTCTCACAACAGTAGCTAAGTTTTGAAGCAAAGGTAGCTTATTCTTAGAAACCACAAATGAAAAATAACTCAGAAAATACCAAAAACATTTCAGATTGGTGGTAAAACACTTGTTCCTACATATCACTTACCTTTGATGTGTTCTACCTTATACTCTTAGACAGAGTCTGGAAAGGGCCAGGTAGCCTCCGGATCTCATCCTCTTTTAGAGGTGAAATATCTGGTAAATGCCCTCCCAGTCAATCTCTGGTTAGAGTTTGTTGTGTTTTGAGATATCCTTGAAAACGAATGTCTCACAAGCACTGTGGTGGACAGTGTACTTCTTTGGACACACTCTAAACTTTCCACCCGGCGACTCCACAATCCTAAACAGACCTTAAGACTCCACTGGGAAGAACCTTTTCCACTATAATATTATTCAAATCCAGTTGAAGGACTGTAGGATTAAAATTGTGAAAGCAGATTAGTTAACCTCTCAAAGATTGTCATATCTGGTTGAACTTTTCTGGTTTATTTAGGTCTAAAAACACAGCATAGTGGCTCCTAGAAAGATCCACACTAGAGCCCATCCTAACCCTAATCCACCTGAGATAGTTGATGACCCAGAAAGTATCCTTTGGAAATATCCTAAGATTAAATTATCAATTGTCTTCAGATCACCCTTGAGAGCTAAATCGGTTCCTGAAAATCTTTCAGCTCTACAACAATCACCAGCTGACTTAGTTAATCCATTCAGGACTAGGTCATTTGATGATTTAGACCAATTAGATTCTGATTCTTCACTACCATCTCCTGAAACAAGTAAACATCTTGGTAACAGAGAATCAACACCTCCTGATTTACACTTTTTGTTGAATTTAGGTGTCCCTCATCCAAGATCAGCTCAACAATCTATTGTTGTTCCATCCATTTCTGTTCGCCCTACATCCACTGTTCAAACCACCCCACTTCAGCCCACTCCACCTCTCGTAAATCCACCCCCACCACCTATCATGGCAGCATGGTATGCTCCCTTAGTCCTTCCTGTACCATTAGCCAACTTTCCACAGGACTATCAATCCAAAATCCCATTATATGATGCTAGCAATGCTATAACTGCATCACAACATGTAGATAAGATGAATGACTATTTTGACAGAAATGAAATTGATGATGATTCTGTCAAACTTAGACTATTTGATCAAAGTCTGGGGGGAGAAGCAAGAAAATGGTTCAAAGGCTTAGCCCCCCATAGTATTAATGATCTCCAAGGTTTCCATCAAACATTCTTAAACAAATGGGAAGTAAAGAAGAACCCTCTCCAAGTTCTTGCTGACTATAACAATCTCCATAGAAACCCAGGGGAAAGTGTACAGGCTTATTGTACCAGATTTAACAATGTGTATAATGCACTTTCTCCTGAACTAAAACCTCCACAGGGCTCAGCTTTAAACAAATTTCCTGAAGGGTTTGATGCTGACATGACCTATTCACTCAGAGAAAGAGATTTTGCAACCCTTGAAGATATGCAAAGAGGTGCTCTCTCTGTGGAAGTAAACTTAATGGAGAAAAGAGCAAGGATGAAGAAAGAGAAGAGAGTATCCTTTGGGGAGGAATCCACACCTTCCACTTCAAACTCAAAGATGGAAAGAATGATGGAAGAAATGATGAAGAAAATGAGCATTCTTGAGAGAGCGCAAGCAAGTCTAAATCAAAATGCTCCTCAAAACAGAAACCAAAACCAGAATCAAAATGTTAGAAGAAACCAACCTCCAAACAGACCTAGGGAAGATGATCAGCAGATCACTCCTCCCTTTCATCAAAACTATGTAAGTGAGGTTGACGAAACGGATCAAATAACAGAGGAGGATGATATAAACTTATTTGGGGTAGATGATGATAGCTTCGAGGTTCATTATGACAGAAAAGAGGGTCTTTACACACCTTATGATGACAAAAGGGATGATAATCAAAATTGTTGTCAAGACATGGAAAATCCCATGACTAAACCTTCAAAGGAATATGAACTTAGAAGTAGATCGAGTCGACAAACCCCCAACACTAAAACCTCTGACAAACCTTCTCAAAACAGCACTGCAACCAAGCCTAAAACAGTCAAACAAAAGGATAAAACAGTGGTTGATAATTATGGCAAAGGTAAAGAGAAAGACACTCAAAATCTTGAAAAACAGAGTGCAAACATCAGTAGTGCTAACACTTCAGCTAGTACTCCTGTTAAAACAACTGTATCAAATGTAAATAAATCAAATCAGCAAACTGACGTTGTTGATAAAATGACAGCTAATAGGGCTGAAACCAGCACCTTAAAGGGTCAAATTCCTTTTAGCCTAGAACAGGAAATCTCAAGAATCAAAATCTCTGTTCCCTTGACCGAGTTAGCTGCCCAACATATATATAGAAATCAAATTTTGAAGGCCTTAAACATAGAAGAGAACGAGGACACGCTCAATCTTAATGATGACCAACCAGAGCTTATTTTTGGTCCAAAGATTGAAGGTAAGTTTCAAGAAGGTCCTGTCCCTCCCTTTTATGTAATTCTAAACATTCATGACAAAATTTTGCGCAATGCTATGCATGATTCAGGCGCTTCTCATAATTTAATGCCAAAAGCTGTAATGGAGAGCCTAGGTCTAGAAATCACCAGACCTTATAAGGACCTATACTCCTTTGATTCCAGCAGAGTGAAATGTCTAGGATTAATCAAAGACCTCTGCGTTAATTTAGCTCAAATTCTAGCCAAATGTTTGGTAATGGATGTTGTTGTGGCTTATGTGCCCCCAAAATATGGAATACTTTTATCACGACCTTGGGGGGCTAAGTTACAGGGAACGATGCAAATGGACATGACCTATGCGACTATCCATGTTTTCAATCAGACTAGAAGACTTTACAGGGAGTCCCACATGCAATACACAGTGACAAGTCAAGACAGGCCTCAAAACTCTCCTCTATATGCGGTTAGTACGAGCCTTGATTCTTTTATCATGTTTAATGATGAAACACTTACCGAACAAATCACTTCCACAGAATTAATGGCTGATACGGAGGGAGAAGAACATGGCACTCAAGTGTCAAAACAGTTTGCTGCACTGGAAAACTTCGGCAAACAAAACGCAGGTCTTGATTTACAAGTCGTCGGTCCATTACAGTTAAATTTTGACAGCAAAGAAAACACCCCTCAACATATTGAAAAACTTGAGAAATCAAATCATACAGAGGACGTTCACCAAACTGATAAAACTGAAAATGATCCTCTTCGGAGTATGTATTTTGATGGGTCATGCACTAAAACTAAAGCCGATGCAGGGGTCTAGCTTACTAACACTGAAAACAATCATACAGAATGTATTTCATGTAAATTAAACTTTCAGTGTTCCAACAACATAGCAGAATACGAATCCCTTCTCTTAGGCTTGCATCTCTTGAAGAAATTAGGAGCCAAAAGAATTAACGTATATGGGGATTCTGAGTTAATTATTAGGCAAGTCAATGGGGAGTATAATGCAAATCATCCCAGACTTAGAGCCTATCGGAATGATGTCATGGACCTTTTAAAAACATTAAAACATTTGAGGAGGCCAACCTAAGTTTTGTCCCAAGGAAAAGAAACACTGCAGCCCACAATTTAGCTTTTGCAGCCAGGACATGTCTAACGCCATATGAAACTGGAGACAGCACAACTCCGATAAAATTTAGACCAGCAGTGTCTAATAACAAAAAATATTGGCAAGTGTTTGAAAATGACAAAAAAATAGAAGACTTCATGCAATTCAGAAACGATTTCGAACTGCATAGTTCGGACTCAGATTATGATACCGATTGCAGCAAAGAAAACTTTCTTGGTGAAGAAGAATCGTCTCCTGAACCTGCCAATATTAACCTTCAAACTAGAAAACTTAGAAACCAAACAGAATGGAGTGCAGGATCAGAAACAGAAGAAATAGAAACTCTGAATTCTAAAGATGAAGGTTTTCCAAGGGGTCTGACCCCTTTAGAAGAGTTGTTTGATCTTAATGATGTGGCAAACAAACCAAAACTAGAACCTGTAGAGACTGAAGTAGAAGAGTGCAACATAGGCAGTGAGGAAAAACCAAAAATTATCAAACTGTCTAAAACCTTACCAGCTCACATTAAACTCAAATATATAGAGTTGTTTCAAGATTTTTCTGATGTATTTGCGTGGAGCTACGGAGATCTTAAATCCTATGACACTGAAATAATATAGCACAAAATTCCCCTCAAAGAAAACCAAAAACCATTCAGACAAAAACTGCGCAGAATAAACCTTGTACAGCTACCTTTGGTTAAGAAGGAGATCATGAAAATGTATGAAGCTGACATTATTGTCCCTATTAGATATTCTGAGTGGGTGTCTAATCTGGTGTCTGTTAGGAAGAAAACTGAAGAAATCAGGCTTTGTATAGACTTTAGAAATTTAAACAAAGCTTCATTAAAAGACAACTACCCTTTGCCCAAGATGGATCATATTTTACAAAGGGTGGTGGGGTCTAAAAGAATTTCTTTGATAGATGGCTATTCAGGGTATAATCAAGTCTTAGTCCACCCTGATGATCAATTAAAGACAGCTTTTACTACACCCTGGGGCACCTTCATGTATGTAAAAATGTCTTTTGGTCTAATGAACGCTGGAGCAACTTTTCAGAGAGCCATGGACATAGCCTTCTCGGAGGAACTGGGCTTCTTCATCATTATATACCTTGATGATGTCACTGTGTTTTCAAAAATAGATGAAGAACACTTAAAACATTTGAGGAAAGTTTTCGAGAAGTGCAGAAAGTTTGGTATATCTTTAAACCCTAAGAAGACACTATTTGGTCTCCAAGAAGGGAAACTTCTTGGGCACATCATTTCAGAAGAGGGTATAAAGATAGATCCAAAGAGGATTGAGGCCATATTGCAAATCTCTCGTCCTCGAAATATCAAGGAGTTGCAATCTTTCATTGGAAAGATTAACTTTTTGAGAAGGTTCATCCCTAACTTAGCCGAGCTCCTTAGGAATATCACAAATATGTTGAAGAAGGAGCAAGGGGTAAAATGGACCTTGGAAGCAAAGACGTCCTTTGAGCTGGTGAAACAAGCCCTGACCAAAACACCGGTTCTCATAAGTCCTGATTTTTCAAAAGATTTTTAAATCTTCTCATTTGCATCAGAACATACCATAGCTGATGTCATTCTACAGAAAAATCTACAAGGACAAGAGCAACCCATTGCATTCTTTAGTAAGGCATTGAGAGATGCTCCTCTGAAATATAACATTACGGAGAAACAGGCTTTTGCTTTGGTAAAGGCTTTGAAAGACTTCAGATTATACATCCTTCACTCACACATTATTGCCTTTGTCCCAAATTCAGTGGTTAAAGACATTTTAACACAGGACCCAGATGGTAAGAGAGGTAAGTGGATTTTTGTTATTCTTGAATATGATTTAGAGATAAAACCCACTAAGCTCATCAAAGGCCAAGGTCTAGCTAAATTAATGGCCGAATCAAATTGTGAAGTTCTTGATATTAATATGATTAATGCTTTGGATGACCAAGAAGAATTCTCAGCTCCCATTATTGAAGACCATTTTGTGAATTCTCCTTGGTATACTGATATTGTTTATGTTTTGCTTAATCTGAATACACCTCCTGGTTTATCAAAAACAAAGGCAAGATTCCTAAAGTTAAAGGCTGTAAAATATTGCATTATTGATAAATGTCTTTATTGGAAAAGTGCAAGTGGTATATTGCTTAAATGTTTGCCTGAGTTTGATGCAGAGAAGATTAAGCAGGAATTCCATGAAGGAGAGTGTGGAGGTCATTTGTACTGGAAGTCGACAGCCAACAAAATTTTGAGGGCTGGTTTCTATTGGCCTACTCTATTTCATGATGTCCACAAGATGACCACTACTTGCCATAAATTCCAATTGTTTGAAGGCAAGAGAAAATTACTACCCCTGCCTCTGCATCCAATCACTGTTGAAGCTCCTTTTCAACAGTGGGGACTTGATTTCATAGGAGAAATCCATCCACCATCTTCTGCCCAGCATAGGTGGATTCTTACTGCCACAGACTATTTCACTAAGTGGATTGAAGCCATACCTTGTAGACAGGCCAATGATTCAGTTATCATGAAATTCATAGAGACCAATATCCTCTCCAGATTTGGCTGTCCTACCAAAATTATCACTGATAATGCAGCAGCATTTGGATCAAAGAAAATGATTGACTTCTGCCATAGATATCAGATAACATTGGGGCATTCCACAGCCTATTACCCTCAGGGTAATGGACTTGCAAAATCTTCCAACAAAATCTTAGTAAACATAATCAAGAAGTTGTTGGAGGACAACAAGAAGTCTTGGCACATAAAGCTGGTCCATGCACTTTGGGCTGACAGATTAACTTTGAAGAAATCTATTGGTATGTCGCCTTTCCAGCTTGTGTATGGTACAGATGCAATTTTTCCTAACAGTCTTGGGGTACCAATTATGAAGTTGATCCAAGAGCTGCAGACTGAAGAAAATGACATGACCAGAAGAATAAATCAGACTATTCATCTTCAGCAAACTAGGGAGGAGGTCTATAGCAAAGCATTGCAGAAGCAAGACAGTATCAAGAAGATATTTGATAGAAGAACAAAGGCTAGCGATTTCAAGATTGGGGATAAAGTTTTGAAGTGGGACTCAAGAAGGGAAGAAAAGGGCAAGCATGGAAAATTTGGCAACCTATGGCTTGGCCCTTACTCTATTCATTCAGTTGCTGGTAATAATGCATTTTTCTTGCAGGAACTGGATGGAACAGAATTGTTTGGGGGTCCTGTAAATGGCAGGATGCTGAAGCATTACTTCTCTTGATCTTTTTGTTTTAGTGCCATCTTTCCCATTTTTCATTGTGAATATTTCATCCACCATTGCATTCAAGTTACGAAAAACTAAAAATACAAAAACAAAGAAAAATGAAAAGAGGGCAGAAATCAAAACAAGAAAGGCAAAGCCCCATGCCAAAAAGAGAAATAAATCTGAAAGTGTGCAAGCTCAAATGCTACTCCTCGAAAACACACTTCTAGTTAGTCAAATTGTTTAATCTTGACTAGTTAGCTTTAAATTTTTCTGTTGATAGCCTAGTGAATTCGATTGGCCAAACTGTCCAATCTTGGCTTATCAGTAGATAAATTAGGATAGAAATTGAAGGTTCAAACAAGCTAAAAATCTGAACCAAAGTTTCCAAAGAAAGATGACTCAAAACTATTTTATTTTCCGAGTCACAAGATAGGAGATCTGGTTCTAATCAGCCTAAAATCTGAACCAGAAGAAAAGCAAATACAGCTCAAAAGCAAAGCAAAAGCAGAGCTGTGAAGAAAAGAGAAGGCCATGATAAGAGACTTTCAGATCTTAAGTCTTCCATTTTGGTTTTAAAATTTCTGCAAATAATAATCTATGTGCAGCTTGTTTTTATGCCATAGATCACAGCAAGTCAAACAGCTTAATCTTGACTTGGCTGTTTTTAAATTTCTGTCGTAGAAATTAGAGAATGAAAGTCTGTTGGACAGTTTAATCCCAACAGACAGTAGATTAAGTAGAGAAAATCTGAGCTCAATTGTTTAATCCGAGTTCAGGGGGAAATAAGAAGTAGAAGTAGAGTAGTTTGTATGCTTTCAAAGGAATAAAGGGTTGTAAAGAGTTTGCCAATCCAAGTGCATTCTAAATGAAGAAAAAATGCTAGATCAATAGGATTGGGTAGGTAAAAGGTTGTATTGATAAAGTTCATTGTCTTTCATGACTGATACTTTTTCTCAGGGCAAAGCAAGATCATCCAGCAAAGGGGGGAAATCATGGATGAGGCATAGGCCTGCCTCCCAGAGAAATCAAGTCTGAATTATTGATGCCTTCAAGAAGGCACCATCCCTAAGTGGAGCCACTGTTAGCCACCTATAATATTTTGTTATACCAAAAGGTGGCTAAAACTTTTGGGAGCCTCCAAGGAACAAATTTTATCATTAAAAGTTGTTGGCTCTTGAAGTCTCTATAAAACCTCCTGCCTGTTTTCCCTCTGTCCAAATCTTTCACTGTTATTTCCTACTTCAAAGGCCTCTGAAATCCTATTAAAATCCACAATTGAATACTTCTGCAAAGGACTCGTTTCCCTTTCTTTTTTCCCTCCATTAACCTCATTGTCTATTCTCTATTTTCTCATGAAAACCCCACAATTCCAGTTTTCCCCCTTGCCATTTCATAAAATTCATTCTATAAAGTTTTAAACCCACTTTTTGATCTTACCACAACCTTCACTTCCCTTGAAAAACCATTAAAAACCATAGAAAACACACTTTTTCTATGCGTTGGACTTAAGCCCCTCAGGCTAAGCCCCTGCCCCTTTTTCCCACCATAAACCCAGGCGCTAAGACACTCGGGCGCTTACTCTTTTTCCGCCCGAAACACCAAGAAAACCTTTATAAATCATGAAAATTGGGTTTTTTATCAATTTCTAAAGTTTTTCGCCTATGTGATTTTGGAACAATCTTGACCGTCGATCTGCTCTGCAGATCGGACGGCGTGGAGCGCTACTCGCCTTGTGGACCCCGCCGTTCCTCGCGCTGTTTCCCCAAAACTGCTTGGGTTTTTCCGCACCGCCTTCGTGCCAAGGACGGTTTTAACCCGACGACCAACGATTCCATACGCTTTTGGACGTGTGTCCCTTGTACCATTCCAAAACCACCGCTTAACCTTTTTCCCCGCGCATTAACTTCCAGACCATGGCCGCCCAGCGGAATTATTGACCGTCGTTCGATCTGAACCCTCGCATCCGACGGCTGTCCTTCATTGAAGTTGCTCGCTATTTAACCAAGCTGCGTACCATTTAACTGGGCCCGGCGCAACTGAAAATCCATCTCCACTGTCGATCTCTGTAGATCGACGGTCCACGTTCAATTCCCTGATTTTGTAGCCCAGTCAAACTCCCTCCACCGCTGACTTTCCTGATCGCTCCTGACTGTCGATCATGGCGTGATCGACGGCTCATATTGCCCCGCTCCTCCGCACACCCTCCGATGCAGATCTACCCATATAAACGCAGGATTTCCTCATTTTGTTTGTTTTGTGCAGGTTTAAGGTTTTTTCCGATTTAAATGGAGAATTTTCGTGGGACGAGGATGACGATCCTCTGCCTTTTGAGTACCTTAGAGAAATTATCCATAGGGTGCAGAACTTTATTGTCAACGGGGTTTCATGAGACTTTGTTGCTATACACCCCAGATTAAACTTGGAAAACAACAAAGAAATCGCAGAGAAAGAGTATTAGATTGTAGAAAGCCAGAGATGGATCAGGACAAAGATTTAAAGGACAGATTGGCGGGGATTACCGCTAAGACAGTTATCAAAAGCCTAATCCCCGACTCAAAACACAGTTTAAAGAAAAAACCTAAAAGTGTTCATCAGACGAATGCCTCCACCGCCATATCTGAGGCAAATTGATTCCTCAGCTACCCCAGTGCCACCTATTGCCTCAAAACACTCAATCAGGTGCTAAATTTATGGAGCGAGATTAGGTATTTTGCCTCGACATAGCCAAAGGAGTTATTTCTGCCAAGAAATTAATGACAGAATGTCAGCAGAGCAACCCTAGTGATACACAGAGCCTCAAAAGTCAGATGAAGCTCCCACTGAGCTTAAATCGTGAGTGTAAATTAGTTAATGCAATAGAACACCTGTACATTTTCCTTTCTGAGCCCCCAAGGGCCAAGAAAGACATTAATTCTTGTATTAATTGATTTTGAGATCTTTTATCAGATCTCACCTCCTCATTCTTCTATAAATACTTCAGTAGAAAATGAGTAAGGGGTTGGTTGTCAATGTAAATTGCTGAAGCATTGTAATGTGATTGAGCTGAAGACTTCTGTTGTAAATAGTGGTTTCACTGGCTCTTGGAGCTCTGCTTGTAGCAGATAAGTTAGGTTGTGAAAGAAAGATGAATTAAAATATTGGACTTGAAGATTGTAATCGGTTTGGAGCATCAATACAAGCTGACTATGGATCCTGGTCTATTTTGATTCGTGATGTTATTCTCATTGTAACTTGTTATTTTGTTTCAGTTTTCATGTTGTTTCATATTCCTCTGTAAAGAACAGTTTAAACAGTGTTAGGACCTACTGTATATCAATAACCTTCTCTGGCTGAAAAATCTTTATCCCAATGTTTTCTTCAATCTGTGTTATTTAGAAATGATTTAATTCAGTTTAAGCATAGGAATGCTGGCGTTCCCTCATCTTATTGTCTTAGCTGGATATTATTTTTGAATGTTACTTTCTGCATATGTTGTGTGGAGATGAACTGAAGGAAGATATCGTTAGCCCTGGTCCCAGACTTGTCTGCATAACTGTCTGATTGTTTCCCTTAGAATGTGTTAAAAGCTGGATAGTTTCAAAGTACTTACCAGATCTTAGGCCTTTCTGTGTTATCTCTGTGATTGTCTTGAAAGTAACCAAGCAAAGAAGAGCTAGGAGAGGATTTGTGGTGAGCCCGGCCCGCTAGTGTCTACTCCAAAGGTTGCCCTCAAGTTTCTCTTTGTTTTTACATGTTTTCTATTGGAAGTGTATTAAAGGCTGGCTAGTTTCAAAGTACTTACCAGATCCTAGTTTGCTTCTATGTTTTCCTCAAGTGCCTGGTCAAACGTTGGCTAGTTTCAAAGTACCTACCAGATCCTGCGCTGCTCTTTGTTCTGCATCTGTTTTTTCCCTTCTTATTGTGTCTTTCCATTCCGTGAATCAAACTTTAAAGAGATCCTTAGACATAGATGACTTGCCCCATGGACCACTCTTGCATTTTGCTGTTCCAATTAAATCCTATTATGACTCCATAGCCCAATAGACTGAAAGCTTACCATCATATTTCATCTTAACTAAAGCTTATTCTGGTTACTTGCAACTTCTCACTTTTGAACCTATTTGCATATAGATCTTTCCGCCTCAGACAGCAACTATGTTCAACCATCCAAAAAACCAAACAAACCCTTGGACTTCATAACTAGCCTAATATTATTACCGCAAACTTCAAAGACAAATCCATCTTTGTACATACTGGAGAGATCCCTCTCCGGATTCAGGAGGGCTAGATCCTAGAATCCCAAAGTTGGTTGAAATGATGTCAACTCTGTGATCGGACTTTTGCCAATCTTGCTTATTACAGAGACCTAACACATCACTTGAGGACAGAGGGTATGAGGTCTTGTTCAGGAATGGAAAGATACTCATATATCCTAAGGGAACTCCAACTGCTTCAGTTAGAGTGATTGGAGTGTGCCATGCTAAGGTGTACAAGTTCCCATTCCATCCCCTAATGGCATTGAATAGCAATACTAGGGATAGGACCGATAGCATTTCTAGCAGTTCAGAGTTGTGTGAGATTTGGCATCGTAGGATGGGTCACATGTATCATGGGGGCTTGAGGACATTACAGGAGATCACCACTGGTGTGCCAGATTTCAATTCTGATCACCTTGATGTATGTAGAGGATGTGCTATGGGGAAGTTTGCAAAATCTCATTTTCCCAACACGATAGGGATCTTTGACTTGATTCATTCTGATGTGAGTGGTCAGATGTCTCATGTGTCCTTGAGTGGCTTTGAGTATTATGTCTTATTCATTTATGATTGCTCCAGGAAGACCTAGATTTATTCCTTGAAGACCAACAGTAAGGTTTCAAGCGGTTTCAAGAGTTCAAAGCTCTTGTGGAAAACCAGACAGGCAGGGAGATCAAGTTACTAAGGTCAGATAATGCAGGTGAGTATACTCTTGGTGAGTTTGTGGATTTTTGTGTTGAGGTAGGCATTAATAGGGAGTTCATTTTTCCTTACAACCCCCAGCAGAATGGGGTGTCAGAGAGGAAGAACAGATCCATTGTAGGGGTTGCCAAAGCCATGCTTCATGATCAGGGGTTACCTTTATTTTTATGGGCAGAGGCATGTAACACTGTGGTTTACATACAAAACATGAGTCCACATCGTGCGTTGGAGAACGTGACTCCTGAGGAGGATTTCTCAGGGAAGAAGCCTGATGTTGGGCACTTTCGTATCTTTGGGTGCCTTACATATTCTTATATCCCCAAGGAGATCAAGACCAAGCTAGAACCCACTGCAGACAAGGGCATCTTTGTGGGTTATAGAGAGACCTTGAAACTTACCGGATTTACATTACTGCAAAGAGGAAAGTGGTTGTCAGGAGGGATGTAAATTTCGAGGAGGAGTAAGATTTCAGGAGGTCACGGGAGTTACATTATATAGAGTCACCAGACACTCAACAGCCGTTGAGTCAGTCACAGGGATCTAGTGCACAGGGTGTAGGAGGTTAGGGATTAGGAGGTACATCTATTACAGTTTCAGGTCCATCGGTGAGTAGTGGCTCTCAGAGTCGGGTGAGGGGATCTTCGGGCAGCATGTAGGGCAGTCCGTAGAGCAGTTCACATGATATTCCATTGATGGACAACTCGCATGGTACATCAGGTTCTACAGGCACAGGTACAGGTATGGGGTCAGTTGGCAGGCCTTTAGGAGTTCAGGCTTCTGATGATGATGAGGATTCTTTCACTCCAGTGGAAGAAGTAGTTTCAGGGAAGTGGAAGCCCAATTGGTTTCAAGACACCCTGCGCGAGGCCACATCAGTTGCTGGTCCAAAGAGACAGGTCAGAGAGAGTAGACCACTTGAGCGGTTTTGTAGTTACATGGCATTGGTAACAAGCATTATTGACACCGAGCCTTCTAGTTACGAGGAGGCACCCAACCAACATGTCTGGAGAGAGGTCATGATGGAGGAGTATTCTTCTATTATGAAGAACGATGTTTGGGAGGTAGTGCCTAGGCTTGAAGGTAAATCAGTTGTTACTTCTAGATGGCTCTACAAGATAAAGCATGCTACAGATGGCAGCATAGAGAAGTTTAAGGCTCGATTTATGGCGAGAGGGTTCTCACAGGTAGAGGGAGTTGACTATGACGAGATCTTCGCTCCCGTGGCTCGGTATACATTTGTTCGCCCCATTATATCGATTGCAGTAGAGATGGGTTGGAAGATTTATCAGATGGATGTGAAGACTGCCTTTCTCAATGGATTCATTTAGGAGGAAGTTTATAATGAGTAGCCGCAGGGCTTTGAGGTGCATGGGTGGGAGACCCATGTATGTAGATTGAAAAAGACACTTTATGGCCTGAAGCAAGCTCCGAGAGATTGGCATTCGAGGATTGATGCATACTTGCAGTAGTTGGGTTTCACTAAGAGTGAGGCTGATCCGAACCTATACTTTATTGTGGTAGGCGAGGAACCTCTCATTTTGGTGTTGTATGTTGATGATTTGTTCATCACTGGAGTAAAGAGACTCATTGAGGGCTGCAAGAGAGATCTTGCTTCAGAGTTTGTGATGAAAGATATCGACTTGATGCATTATTTTTTGGGATTGGAGGTGTGGCAGGAGGAGGGACATATCTTCCTGGGACAGGGAAGTACATAGCGGATATTTTTAGCAGATTTCACATGGAAGACTGCAAACCCATGTCTACACCTGTGATCACTAACTGGAAGAAGCTTCATGCTTTCGATTCCGAGTTGGTGGATCCTACACTATACAGGTAGCTGATTGGATCATTGATGTATTTGGTCAACACTCGACCTGATATATGTTTTGTAGTTAACACTATGAGTCAGTTCATGTGTGAGCCCAGGAGAGTGCACTGGGTGGTTGCAAAACACATTTTTCATTACTTGCAGGGTACTGTGGATTATGGTCTGGACTATAGACATGGTGATGGAGTGAGACTGGCAGGGTACACAGATTTAGATTGGGCAGGATGTGGTTCAGACAGGAAGAGTACTTCAGGGTGTTGTTTTGGGTTGGGTTCGGCAGGTGTGTCGTGGTTCAGCCGGAAACAACAGTTAGTTGCATTAAGCTCAGCTGAGGCAGAGTATATGACTGCTAGTTTGGCTAGTTGTGAGGCCATATTGCTTCGCAAGATGTTGTTTGGTCTATTTGGTCAGGCATTGAGACCTTCTGAGATTTACTGCGATAATCAGAGTTGCATTAAACTCACGGAGAATCCAGTTTTTCATTACAGGTCAAAGCTTATTGGGATCAAGTATCACTTCATTCGAGACTATGTCCAAAAGGGAGCAGTCAAGCTTGAGTACATTTCCACAAATGAGCAGGTAGCGGACATCTTCACCAAAGCCTTACCACGGTGCAAGCATGTCTACTTCAGAGACAAGATGGGAGTGGTGAGGAACACTTTCCTCGATAAGAGGGAGTGTTAAATTTTGGGTACCAAAGGACAAGTGGTTCCCCATGGCTTTGATCTTTTGCCTAGGGAAAAGTGTCCACTGTATTGTACTTCTTCTCCTAAAAGTGACTTTATAAGTGGTAAAGTCAGTCTAATATTAAAGTGACTTTATAAGTGATAAAGTTACTTTCTAATTTTAAAGTGACTTTATTAAAGTCAATGAAGAATTAGAAAGTGAAAAAGTGACTATGGAAATAAAAGGCTAAGTGGGTCTTTATTTAAGTGGGTGAGTGATTAAATAGAAAAAGTGAAAATAATGTGCATTTATTTTCAACGCTTGATCTAAATCTATCTCAGCCATTGGATCTAGGGATCACTCCAAAGTCACTTAGGTTAGGGTAAAAGGAGAGAAGAAGAAGAAAAGATCACATTATTCTTTCATGAGCATTTGAGAGAAGGCAAGAGAGAGCAAGGAGAAATTTCTGAACAAGGAGGAGGTGAAAGAGAGTAGCAAATCTTTGGCATGCATTCCAAGGAGCAAATTCACAACAAATCCATACAAGAGTTTTGGCACGCAACCCAAGACAGCAGTACCATACACCAGTTTGGCATGCATTCCAAGGAAGGGATGGCACAGATTTCGAGGATAAATATTGTTGTACTTTTCCATACAGTCCGTACAAGTCCATATAGGTCGTACGCAACATTTTGGGCACATTTCCCGAGGCAAGCCGTACAACATTTATTGCTGTAATTTTTTTGTTTGAACGATTTTCTGTTGACACGATTTTCGAGGTGGAGTTTATGCACGGAAATCGAGATAAGATGCTGGAATTTTCCTGTGTATTTCATTTTTTCTGTAAAAGATTTTCAGAAATAAAGAAGAGCTCTCAAACTGGTTTTCCCCAAGAGTTGTAGGGGGTTTTTCCAGGGTCACATTGACCAAAAATCCGTGTGCCGTTATAATTTTCTGTGCATTTATTTCCAATCGTAAAATCTCCAAATTTGTATTTTCATAAACAAATTTCATTTCCAGATTTTAGTGTTTTATCATGCTTGGATTTAACATTAAATGCATGGAGTGATAATGGAAAACAGATAACCGAAGTGGGCACTGAAATTCTACACAAATTTACCATACCACATAAATTTCAGACTATAGAAAAAGGGTTTGACTCCTTTCTAGGGTTGTTGTAGATTCCAATAAGAAGGCTTTTAATGCCTTGCAAGAACAGTGCTTTCACAAAACTCTAATAAATTCACTAATCAATGACTATAATGTACATACCAAAGTTGCAAAAGTTGCTCAGAGGTTCAGTGACTTAGATGAAAAATGCAGATCTAGTGGTCTCCTTTTCGACCTTTGCTCCAATTTCAAGAGGTGTGACCTCTCTTATGCTGCTAGATAAGCTCTTTGACCCTTCACAAATATGCTCCTTATGCCTTTGCTTTGCTAAAGTAGGTTTGCGACCTTAATGTGGAGATTAGGGTTGGTTAAGTTACCCAAAAAGCTTTGATCTTCTTCAATGAGTGAAGTTTGGAGAGGGCTATTAAATTAGCCTTTAGGTTTCCTTGAATCGGGGCTTGAAAGCCCTCCAAGTGCCCTAGGTAGCCTTGAGAATGTCTACGACCTTATTTCTACAATTAGGGCTAGAAAAATGTGCCCATAAAATTGATCCTTTATCCTCCACAAATTTGGTCTATGGTAGTTGATTTCCTTGAGATAATATGATGCCAAACTGATCTTCATTTCGCCCTATGTTCAAAACCTGGCTCTAAAACCATGTTGAGAAATCTATGGCAAAGAGTTAGAATATTTATTAACTTGATTTCTATTTAATAATTAGCATTTTCTTGTGATTTATATTAGGACATTTTCATCATTATTTAATTATGTTCATCATCAATACAAATGTCAATAAGAAGATCACAATGCAAACACAAGAACACCAGATGTACGTTGCTAGCCAGGGCCAAAACCTCTCCTAGAGAGGAAAACCCACAAAAACATCTTATAGAATCAATTCAATGAAGACATCCAAGACGTTGACCAAAGAGCAAACCTTCCAAGAAATTAGTCAGCGAAACCCCAAATGATATCTCTGCAAAATCAGGATTGAGGAAACCCTATGTCCTCCATCTAACTCACATGTGTGAGCAGATAATGATGTCAAGAACATAAATTTACTTCCTCCACTTCCTCGCTTGCCTCCTAACAATTTCATTCCTCCTCCTTGTTGGACGAGACCTCTTCTTTCTTACTAGGATCAGAAGTATAAGTCATTGTATGTGTATCTTCAGTGGAAGCGAGTTCATCTTTATATGGGCTTCTTTGAGGGTGAATTAGGCCTCTTTAGGCCAACTTGAGAAGGTTGGTCGACCCATCTCTTGGAGGCTTTTAGACACACAACAAATTACAATAATTATTTTTCTTCTTTGTTACATGAGCCCTTCTTAGGGCTAGTACATCATGACCTTGACTCTTTGAATTTCCAATAAGATCCCTAAAGCACTCAATGGGTGCTTTGACCTAGAGACAAAAAACTATGGGCAATAAGCAGGATTTTACAATAAATAATTTTCTTTTACAAATAATTTTATTTTCTTTTTCCCTTTGACAAATACATCAATTACATCATGTCATGACATATACAATTATTAAGATCGACACTAGTTACATTTCAACACACCCAAGGCCCATTAGAGAAACTTTGATGTCTAAAATAGGTCTCCTAAGGAATATTATAAAATAATAGAGGAAATAATAAAACAAGATTAGATTACCTCATCAAGTTTTGGAAACTCACATTTTCAATTTATCTCCCTACGATTTTACTCAAATTTCGAGTGGGAGCACTCATTGGATGTCGAATTTGATTTTTAATCCAAGGAGTACCCATGTTGCATGTTTTCGATGGACCCTACTACACATAAAATGTGAAATACATGAAAAAATATGATTGCAATTATGTTTTTCATGTATTTCACATTTTTCGTATAGTAGGGTCCATCAAAAATATGCAACATGAGTACTCCTTGGATTAAAAATGAAATTTCACATCCAACGAGCGCTTTCGCTTGAAATTTGAGTGAAATCGTAGGGAGATAAGTTGAAAATATGAGGGAAATCGCTCACTTTGCTAGCATAGATGACCAAGGAGAAGGGTTGTAACAGTTCTTACAGTTAGCCCTAACTAGAGGGTCGAGATTGCATAAGAATGAAATAACTTCAAGACAAGAAGGGCAACATATTGCAAATATATGGTTATTCTCTTGTTGTAATGTTTTATAAGTGGATAGTTGTCCTAGAAAAGGACAGTTGGTTGGGCATCTTAAGGTTGTTGGAGGGCAACAAGTAGGTGCTCTAAGTAGCCCTAGATCATTTGACAAGAAGGACTTTGGCAGTGGTAAGAAGGGTGAAGATTTGTGTAAGCTCAGGATTGCTTCTTAAAGGACAAAGGAAGGATGTCAAGGGAGTAGATTACATCATCCCAAGTTCATTATTGGATTAGAGCATCTCGCAATGTAGGTGGAAACCCTCCATGCCCTAAGTGTCTCTTCATCAGGGAGCACGGGAGGGCACCAGTGGGAAGAAGTCCCTAAGCGTTGTGTCCTTGAAGGACTAAGGAGCAGCAAGTGGGAAAGAAGTCACAAAGGAGTTGAGGACCCACAGTGGGCAGTTGAGAGCTGCTTACAAACAAAGTTGTGAACAACTCGACAAGATTCTTTGTATGTTGATGCGTTGCAATACTAACTATCAACTAGAGAGCAATTGGAGTCGTGTTCAGTGACCTAAAGGAGTTGGTTCATTGATAGAGGCAAAGAAGTGCTGCTGCAGATTAGAATTGAACGATCGGGCAAATGTGTTCAAGGTACGTGGACTAAAAGCATTGTGTGTGTCCACCATCAGCAAGTAGGTCAAGTTGTATCTTGTTCAAAGTAGATTGGTTATCGAAGGACCAACACCAAAACCTAGTTGTATATCTTTGTATCAGTGGATGTATGAGGGCCATTATCCCTGATACAAGATCCCTAGACCATTGTGTTTTAGTTTGTTAATAAAACAAAGTTGGGTAGTTAAAATTGTAAAAAGTTGTCTATATGTGTGCATGCGTTGATTTACTATTGTATTTTGTTCCGTTGTGCAAAGTAGTTTGTTGTGATACTTTGATTGGTAGCGTCAGTGATTGTAAGATTCTAACCTAGATTCTAGTATTTACAACTTGGTATTAGAGCCACTTTGTAGGGCCAGTGAATCAAAGTATGCACAACAAAACAACTCAGAGGGAGCTAGGATTTCTAGATCATGGAGCAAAGGGTTTAGCTAAAGACATGGATATGTGGTCTTGAATGGCATGGTAGCAAGATTGTATGGGAGTTATGGTGGATTGGTGGTGAGCATGGTGAACAACAGTTTGTTGTAGGGCAAGTTGTTGATCATGGACTTCCTTTGACTTGCTGTGGATCGTTGGGACAGCTCGATGATTGCTTTAACATGGACGAGATTGGTATGATTGAGATTTCTTCATGTGATGGACTAAATGTTGGCAAGCTAGTTTCTTCATTGGATCGTTATGTTGCATATCTGAATTTGGAGGGATATGCGTGTGTTGTGTTTGATCTAAGAGGTGAATCCTTGCAAGACTGGGTTGCGATGATTATGGCCCATGTTCGACCACAGCTCAGATTGGCTTTGTAGGGCACGAGAGCAGTAGCAGGTTGAACCAGTGGAAATAATGTAGACTTAGAGAGACTCTAGGTTAAGAGGGAGAATCAATGTGGAAGTGTTGAGGTCTTCAAGTTCAGATGGGATGAGGCAAAGGCACTAGCGAGATAGTGCGGTTCATTCTACAGAGTATGTTGCAGTAATGACCACGAAATGGGCTAATGTTGTCGGTGATGTTGATGGGGACTTCCTAGTGTTGGAAGTACTCCCCTTTGCTAAAAGAGAGTGTTGAGATTTGTAGCTTGGGAGGTACTCTAAAGCCTAGACTAGAGGGTTGTGGAGGAATTGGCTTCATAAGGTCACTTTTGGGCTAAGAACCCAGCTCTAGGTTTTGTACCCAAAGGTATGGGGCCAAAACTATGAGAATGGGTGACTTGGCACGTGGAGATGGAAGAGGACCCTTAGAGGAGCAAGGGGAAACTTCAAGCACCATGGGATCCCTTGTCAAAGTGGAGATTTGAATTTTTATATATTTTATGTGCGTTTTGCTAAGATACTTCATGTAGGCTCAACATAAATTAAGCCCCCAAAGGCTAGTTGTAAAACCATTAACAAAACATATAAATAGAGATTGTTTGGAGGCTTATTTCACATCATCCAAGTGTGAAACATCACAAATAATACTTCCGAGGTAGCGACAGGGATAAGAGGCCTAAGGAAGGTCGAAAAGGAGGTATATTTGGGTTTGTTTTCCTTGATTGATTAGACCAAATTGGAGCAAGAATTCCCAATGGAGAAGGATGGTTTTGTGCTTGTTTGAGGGTTGGTTCTGTGGTATATTATCTTGAAAATGGGTCGAGTCATCTCTGCTAGGATTCGAGTTGTTATAGCATCTTTCTTGAGGGTCAAGAAGGTATAATAGTGGGTTGGGAGGTGTCTTTATGACCAGCAGAGGGACTATCATGTTGAACGAAGGGAAGTCGCAAACTTTGCTAGCATAGACAACCGAGGAGAAGGGTTGTAACAATGGTTACAATTAGCCCTAACCAGAGGGCCGAGATTGCAAAGGAAAGATAGAACTTCAAGACAAGGACTATAGACTGCAAAGATATGGTTGTTCTCTTGTCATGATCTTTTACTAGTGGATGGTTGTCGAAGAAAAGGACAGTTGGTTGGGCATCTTAAGGTTGTTGGAGGGAAACAAGTACGTGCTCTAAGTAGCACCAGATCAAGTGCGACAGTTGTAAGAAGGGTGAATATTTGTGTAAGCTCAAAATTGATTCTTTAAGGACAACGAAAGGAGATCAACGGCGCAGATTACACTAGCGCAAGTTCATTGTTGGAGAACATCTTGCAATGATAAGTGGCAGCGCTCCATGCCCTAGGTGTGTCTTCATCGAGCAACATAGGAAAGCACTAGTGGGAAGAAGTCCCTAAGAGTTGTGTCCTTGAAAGACTAAGGAGCAGCTAGTGGTCAAGAAGTCCCAAAGGAGCTGAGGACCAGCAGAGGTCATTTGAGAGTTACTTACAAACGAAGTTGTGAACAACTCGACAATAGTCTCTATGTTGATGCATTGAAGGAATAACGATCACCAAGAGAGCAATTGGACGACAATAGTCTCTATGTTGATGCATTGAAGGAATAACGATCACCAAGAGAGCAGTTGGAGTCGTGTTCATTGACCTAAAGGAGTTGGTTCATTGATAGAGACAACAAGGTGAGGATGTAGATCGGAGCTAAACGACCAGGCAAATGTGTTCAGGGTACGTGGACTAAAAGGGTTGTGTGGCCACCGTCAGAAAGTAGGTCAAGTTGTACCTTGTTCAAGGTAGATTTTTTGTCAAAGGACCAACACCAAACCCTAGACCGTTGTATTACACTTTGTTAATATAGCAAAGTTGGGCAATTAAAATTGTAAACAATGGTCTATATTGGTGTACATGTTTATTTACTATTGTATTTTGTTTTGTTGTGCAAAGTAGTTTGTTGTGATACTTGGGTTCGCAGCATCACTGATTGTAAGGTTCTAACCTAAATTATAGTATTGTGGAAAAACAACAAGTACTAATGGTGAATTGTATTCATCATCCTCATCCACCTAACGAGTAGCCTCTAAAAGTCTAGAGTAGGAATTCGACTTGATTCCCCTAGCCCCTAAGATTGTACTTGTAATATCTCTCCAACCAAAAAAGGTCTTCATTATCAAACAATAATAATTAAGCCTCCACAACCCATTTTGATGTTAGATCAATCACCCAAGACTATATTGTTTAATTTGTGGGTTTTGTTCAATGATTGGTTACACCTCAACCTAAGGTTGTATTGAACATAAACCATGTTCAACGAGGTTGTATGGAGTTGTTTGTTCCATATTTCAATGACTAGAGGAATGTACTTTTGCCTTCTATCCCAACATGTTGTTGACTTTAGTTGATGCTCTTTTACCTTAAACCATGGCCCCATGAACAAAATCAATGGCAGATTTATCACCATCCACCATCTACAACACTCATAAAAGGTTTCACTAAATAGCACTACCTCTTCTGCTCTCATTCAAATCCTTTTGTCAAACACTTTTCAACAATGTGTTCCTCTTCAACTTCTATGTTTCACTAAGATTCATTCCATTCATCATAAGCAAACATCTTCCTCAAGATGGTTTTTTTGTTCAAAAAGGGATAGCAACAAAATAAAGTTTATTGCAAATCATATAATCTTTGATTAAACAAACTCTTTACCTCCAATTTGTTTTCTCTCAAAGATTAAAACCCATGAGCAGTTGTAGAAATGTCTACTATAGATTTTGCTTGTTCCACACTTCATCACCCATTTAATTTTACCAAAATTCTCAAACATGATATCCAAACAACACACTACACATAAAGTCCACCAAATGGTGGGGTGAACAATAGACTACACAAAAAGTACACCAAATGGTGGGGTGTTTTTCGTCCAACATTTGAACTGCAACATAGTTGGATGCATTATCTATGATCACTTGTACAATATTATCTACCCCTACCTCAACAACCATCTCATACAAAAGAAAAAATAATAATCATGCATCCTTTCCCTGATGTACATTCACAGATTTGAAAAACATGAAAGTTTTTGGACAAGCAATAAAAAATATAAAATGGTGTGAACTTGAACCACTAATCTTTCCATAAAACATAATTGTGCACTCTCTTTTGGTCCATGCTTGTTTGAAGTCTACGAAGTACAATAATTGTATATTTTTACCCCTATGTTTCATCTAATGGCAATAAACTCATTATGGATCATTTTGTTTTTAGAGCCATAACATAAAATTATGTATTAAAAAACCCTAGGATATTTTAATTTATAGGGAAAAACTCATTATGGATCATTTTGTTTTTAGAGCCATAACGACTTTTCCAGCAACAAAAAAAAAACCTGTATTAAAAAGCCCTCGGATATTTTAATTCATGGGGAAAAACAATTGTTTAAAGAAAATTAAAAGTAAATTGAAGGCCTTAGCAACTTTTACAGCAACAAATAAAAAATCTACATACAAAACCCCTACTTTTTTCAATTTATAGAATAATTAAAAATAACAACAAACAGACACCACGAAATACCTTGAAAAACTCTCCAAATGTTAAAATAAAAAAACTCCAAAAAATCAACTCTATAACACAGCCGTCAAAATCTGAAAATTGCCCTTCAATAAGCTCTAAAAACAACTCAGCAACAGGTAGAGATCCTTGAAAGAAAAAACCCCTTGAAACAACTTCAAATCTCCCTTGGAACTCGATCCAACAACTCTCCAACTAGCTTTTCAAATCTATCCAAGAACTCTCTTAGGATATTATGTTTTCACAACATGGATATGCAAGGTTAGCAATTGTTGGACATGGTACAAAATTGAGGAATTACTGTAACGTTTATATTTACCAGTTAACATAAAACAAACTGTCACTATATCAAAGAAAAAACTACCCTTACCGAATTCTATTACAACTCTACTCTTTGAACAGAATTCTACTTTTTGCAGACTATCATCCACAACGAAGCTAAAGGTTTGCCCGGTATACAGTATAGAAATTGACATAATTAAAAATTTTGAAATTCTCAGGATATGACAACTGAAAAGTATGGCCAACCTGCTCCATATTTTCCTAATTTTGCAACAACAAAAAATGTTGACGGTGTACACATACTTCCAAACTTCTTCAGTGCTCTCCCATGACAAGTGCCATTTTGTTCAAACAAACATCAAAAGCCACTGCTTTCATCAGGAGATGCAGTTTACAAAAACATGGAGATCCATGAATTTTTTGGTTAAGAGTTATTTTCAGTAAAACAGGAATCGTGTTTTAGATCACAATTTTCCAAGTTAAGTTTGGATTGGTTTCCAAATGAGCCAGTCCAAAGTTGCGCAGATTCAAACTCACATTGACCAAGTTTGACGTAGTCAATGCAAGTCACACTCATGATTTTAGTGCAGAACACAATTTCAAATCACAAGTCAAGGACAGACCCATGCCAGTTTGCCTACAAAAGCATTTTTTTTGGTAGTGTCTCATTTTTTCTGCCTGTTTGAACTAGTTTCTTCTCTAACTACTGCCTGGAAGTAATAAACAGAGCTACAAGAGGATGAAGTTATTCCTTATTTATTCCTGATCCAATGCAAACACTTTGCTGTTTTGCCACACGGTTCTTTGCCGATTCCAAGTACTATGAAACAGATGTTTTATAAAGCTTATTGTAACAGAATACAAATCAAATCACATATTCAGCATAGATTGCATCAAATTTACAAGGGAAAGTCTCACATACACACTGCTATACACTCACTTGAAAAAAATAGTAAACCATACCACAAAATTTAATTGCTTTAAAAATTGCTTCACCAGAAACCAACACTATTGAGAAAATCAATACAGTTAAATAGCTAATAAACGTTATCAACATAGTTACTATAGCAATGTGTAGAAGATGGATATCACAAAGGACTTACAAGGACTACAGAGAAATTTATCAGAGAGAATTAAAACAATTCCATTAAATTTAATGATGAGTTTGAAACTCCAAGAATCAAATCATATTAAAGGACTGATCATTGAGATCTGAAGTTTGTAATAAAATAAATCCTCGTACAAAAAAACACCTATTCAACATGGCAGTCTGCACTTGATATCATCCACCTCTTCACATTGTGAAACTGAAAAGAGCGGAAAAAATACTCATTTGCACTACAACTACAAAACTGATCTTTCCAATACAGACTCTGCTTAATCAAATAGGCTGAATCCCATGTCATCATCACTCTCCTCTTTGGGCTCCTCCTGTTAAACAAACAATTGGTATCAGAAATACATTAACCCGATCAACTACCAGCAGCACTGCCCAAATTTTGTAAGCAAGAGTAAATGGTAAGTTCAACGTAGTCAAAGAAGTGCGAGGCCAAGTCTCGAGGCAAATTATAAATTAATATTTAAGAGCAAAAGACTGACCTTTTTCTCTTCAGCTGCAGGGGCAGCAGCCGCAGCAGGAGCACCGCCACCACCAGAAGGAGCAACTGCAACAACTGCAGAAGCACCGCCACCTCCTGCATCACAGTCATCAATATTGAACTTTAGTACAATAAACTACCAACCTAATGTACATCCACGCATGCCTCAAACTGTGAACTAAATTATAGTGGGCATTGATGTAGAGATAGACATACCAGAACCCACACTCAAAAGGAGATCTTCAATGTTTCTCTTTTCCAAAAGCCTGGCAAAAAGACCAGGCCAGTAGGATTCTATTTGCACATTTGCTGCCTTCACCAATGTGCTAATCTTCTCAGCCTGTTAATATGTTAAGATGACATTCTTACCAAAATACAAAACATTATTTGCACAACTCGATGTAATAAAAAAACAAAATAGACCATAGTTCAACATCAAAACCCCCTTCCATAAACCCTAAAAACCCCTGATTCCAGTCTTCAAGCACAACTCCATTAACCAGACACTAGATCATAAAATCAATGCCTGAACGTAACTCTCTACCAGAATCTATTTTTAGAAATGTACAAACTGAGCTATTAAACATGGGCAGACATAAACTGAACAATACAGAACAAAATGGTAGATAAATGGATCAACAAAAGCAAAGATCTGCATCGAATACATGAAAAACCCCTCAACTATGAGTATCTATCCAGGATATGACAATAAGTATATTGTCATCATAAAGAACCAACACCAAAATGATAAAGAGATTGACAATGCCAAGATATGCATCAAATACATTAAAAAACCCTCAACGGTGAAAACCTTTTCAGAATATCAATCTCCTGGTTAAAATCATAGTCCCAAGTCTTTAATACCTTACAAAGAAATGCAAATGACACTTATTATTAGCTTTCCAGGATACGGTAATAGGTATATTGTCATCGTAGAGAGCCAATGCTGCATAAGTACATGCAACTTCGCTGATCGACATCTTGACAAAACAAACTAAGAACCCCTTGGGCAATCTTTCCTGTAAAACACACCACATGTTTAATTTAATACTGAAATGCATCACATGCAAAATAATAAGAAAATTAAAAGGTTATGTTTCTCAGCAAAATTTCTACAGTTTCTTCACATTATACCTTAAAATACACTGACATGGGCAATTTGGAGCTAAAAGAAACGGTAAAAACTACAAAATAAAGAGTCAACCAAGAAAGCAAAATAAAAAAATAAAAATAAAAACAGTACGGTTGTTTTGCGGAATTTTCTTTACTAAACCCTAGCATTGACAAAACTACTCGCAATTCAACTCTGACGAGAAAACACTTCAGATTAACAACATCCTTATCGTCATGTGCAAAAGCGTTGCAATTTCCTTAAATATTTAACCCTAATGTGCGGCAAACTGAACAGTCCAAAACCCAAATCAAAAGCAAAAATTCATGATGGTTAGCTGCAAGTGTCACTAAAATGAACGACCTGAAGGTCAATTTGAAATCCCAAAAAGTAAGGAACAACCTATAGTTAACCGCAAGGCAACAAACTGCACGAGTTTTGTCAGTTTTCTCAATACTAAACCATAGCATATACCGGACTACTAAGGGAAATTAAAATCATGAAAACATTTATCTTCATCCGCGAAACATTTGCAATTTCATTCATATCTAACACCAATATGCAACAGTAAATGGACTGATCTGTAATCAAATCTTAACTTATTGTTAAAATACATCTATGTGTACAGTAGGTGGACATTCATGCCAAGTTAGCAGCAAAACGGTTGGATGAGAGGGTTCCTTGAGTTCTCTAAAATGAAAAATGGATCATTCAGAGTTCAAACTACCGACCAAATCTGTAGAAATAAGACCAGAGATCTTGAAAATTCTGGAACTTAGTCCAGATATTACATTTGCAGTGTAAAACATCCATACCTTGTGCTGTTAATGTCGCTGACCCGTGCCGTCTCGCAAATAATCGGATGCAGGGTGAGATTTGAGTGTATGGAACTTTGGTGGGAATAAGAATGCAATATGAGATTAGGGCTGCATAGGAAAAGAATCGACGGGCGATATGAGGAGCCGATTTTAACCTAGATCCGACGGATGATATGAGGAGCCGATTTTATTAGCAGAGTTCAAGAATTAAAATATTAATTAAAGTTTCAGTAGGAATTTATACTTATATCAATATTTATAAAAAAAAAAATCTTTTAAAGCTGGGTGGGATTATATCTTTATTTTTTTTTTATTAATCATAATGTTTAATTATATTTTTATTATTCGTAATGTTTAACATATCACTATGAGGTTACTTCCTATCAAGTACTATTTTAGACTATTGAAATAGGGAAATATTATATTTAAATATGATATTTCAAAATTATATTTTGACTTACATGAATATTAATTAAAAAAAAAACATATTCGTTTTTGGTGAATAATATATATATATATATAATATAAAATATTGGTGAATTTAAAAATTATATATTGGGTGGACATTGTGCTTGAGTTATTTGTGAAAGTGTAATATCCATATAGTGTTAGTCTATTCCTATAAGTGATGTGTTATGATTTTAATGGTAGATAAGTGCTTTTACATTTAATAATGGTTAGAATAGGTTTAAATTTGGACATGTTGGTAGAGTTAGAATTGTGCGGAGTGTAAGTTTAGTTTTTAGAAAAATTGTTAATGATAAATTTATTTTTTTGAAAAATCAATTATAAATTAGTTATCTGGTGAATATTTTAGTTTAAAAGCTTTGAGTGAGTATATTTCAATTAGGGTTTGGTTTTACTTTAGAGTTGTAATCTATATTAGTCTAGATTCATTTTTATTATAGATCTATTTACCAAACACTTAAATCTATTTTTATTTTAAAAGAGGTTTGCATCTCAAGAGATTTGATCCTTTTGATGACTGGTAGACCCAGAGTTATTTTATTTGATTTTATTTGTTAGTTTTGTGTAATTTGGCTAAGTCATCTCTACCATATTGGGTTGGAGAGCGCCTCTTGGCACAAAAACATATAGGATGAGGGAATATGGTACTTGTGTTATATTTAGCATCATAGGAAGGATGATTGTAGAGTTATATTCAAGGTTGCAGGTCACGATGAAACCATTGATCTTATTCTTAACTACTATGGTGGCATTAGATCTGAATTGTATGTAAGTTTGATGTTTGCAATGTTACTTGTGCCTACTAGTTAATATTCATGTAATTACGCTTATTGTAACAAATATAAAGTGTTTATCTTGCATGTTCATGGTGGATTGTTTAAGTTTACATGTGAATTTGAGCCTTTGACCTTTATGATATAAAAAATGTTGATGTTGCCTTGTGGGCATGCCAATCTAAGAAGATAATAAAATGGCTATTAGATGGTGAGTTGGTATTCATATGAGGGACTTTACTACTATCTCCCATCCAACTACCAAAAGGGCCATAAAAAATCCTTCTCCATTGCAAGATGAAAATGAACAAACTTAACAATATAGAGAATCTCGTTAAAACCTTTGCATATGTTATTTCTTTAGTATGCCCAGATATACATATCAACAATCCCAAAGATCATATAAATTTCTTGAAAGGATATACATCAATAAAACTTTGGCATATGTGATTTCTCGAGTATGCCCAAAAATGCACATCAACAACCCCAAAGATGAGACTAATTCTTGGAAGGATGTATATCAGTAAACACAAAGATATGAGATAACAAGCTTCACACATTTCAAGAGGATAATAGAGCCCCTTTCTCTACTATGCAAACTGAGTCAAAAATAATTCCCCCCTTTTTCTTAGTTAACTATTTACAACTAGTGTTTTTCCTTTTAATGTCCACTACCACGTGGCAACCCCTTATTTGTTCATATGTTCAATCAAATCTCCTTAACAAATGTTAAAATCTCCTTTTGTGCTCAACGTAAGGTGGTCCTCACTTCTAGCTCATTTGTCAAGCACCACCTCTTTCCATATAATCAAACAAAAATGTTGAGTAAGATTTAGTTTCTCAATGGCCCGACACTTAACCCACTTTCTCTCTTTTCCTTCTTTGTTTGGAAGACCTTCACTCACTAATATGAGTCTACCTTTACTCTATGGTTTTAAATGGACTTTGTCTCCCACTTGCTAAGCACGGGCTTCAAGTACAACACCCCCTGCTTAAATACAATTGATT
Organism: Pinus albicaulis; assembly: GCA_034641835.2. Lineage (NCBI taxonomy): Eukaryota > Viridiplantae > Streptophyta > Pinopsida > Pinales > Pinaceae > Pinus > Pinus albicaulis. The sequence continues at coordinate 27,122 of JAXQQM020083315.1, read as the reverse complement.
CTAGCATAGCTCCATGGTTTTGAATGATCCATGGTGCATAAAATAATACCAATGTAGAGGAGACAAAGAATCAAGAAGCTATAACTTGGTAATCGTTGATTATGATCAATAGTAGAGACTTCCAAAACATAAATAAATAAATACACTAGCATGACCAATCTTAATCGTGAATTTTTTTAAGTTGTTGGATGTTTGCATTTGGATCACTTTCAAAGATTAATAAATTTAAGGTTAAGATGGATCTTTGTAAAATTCAATCTTACACGTATATGGCCATGCAAAGTAATCGACAATCTTGATATGTAGTTTGTTGAGTACTAAACACTATCATCCACTGAGCACCTAGAATCAAGCTTAATGTTCCATCTTATATTTCGTCTCCCATCATCTTTCTCCAATTCCCTCATAAGGCATAGATATTGATGTACTTACTTCCCTCTTATTGTAATCACTTTGAATACTATCTGTATGTGTTTACATATTTTCTTTCCTAAGTTGCATAAACTAAGTTTGGTCATTTATTAATAAGATTATAAAATTAAATTAAACTAGCTCAACCATTTAAGTTAAATGGTCGATGAATGTTGATAGGCTTAGGACATCAATGCAAGTAAGACAAATAATTGTGGCAACACGGTTGGTAAGAATTCAAATCTTAGTTTTAGAAGTCGGCTAAAAACCTTTTATAACACAAATAATCACAAATCTCCATTTATAAAATGTGAGTGAATAAATTTAATCACAGCCTTTAATAAAACCATGACAATAAAGAACATTAATTTTAATAAATATTAAAGATACCTGTAATATGTGTAATAAAAAACTCTAAAATATTGCATCTTCTTTCTAATATAGACATGCACAATGGTGTAATTATTTTGGTTACTATATAATCTATCTTGAGAGACTTGTACATTTTTTTTTCAAAGAGAAAAAAATCACCATATTGTAGCTTAATGGTTGAGACAGGGTATTCATATGCAAACAACCTATGTTCATACCTAGATGTATGTAGAGCCCTTGTGTGTGTGTGTGAGAGAGAGAGAGGGTGGGTGCGTGGGGAGGTGGGGGGAGAAGGTGTTTGACCGATCATAATTGGTCTTCCGCAAGTTAGCATATGTCCTAATTTGTTATAAGTGAACCTTGATAGGATATTTTAATTTAAAGTAAATCAATGCAAAGATTGTTTACACTATTGTTATTTAAAATAAAAATAAAACAATAAACACATAATACTTGGTAGCAAAAAATAATAATCAATATTGATCTAAGGCTCAAGTTTTAGCTTAAAATTGAAAGTGCTCAAAATTGCTTCAAATCTAAACAACTAGATAGAATTCGTCGCCAAGATTCTGGCGCAACTCGTTTCATCAAAATCCGAGTTTGTATGACTGAGTTATCGTCTATTGTTCGTTTTCCAAAATAGGCAAAAAAATTAACAGAATAGGTATATTGCTGATGTGGCAGGTACAGTCAGCATTTGCAAGAATATCCTCTAGAAACAGCCAATGACACTGTGCCAAGTGGTACCACCAAATTCGTCGATGATGACTAGGAAGTGAAAAAAATTTATTCCTAAGTCTAAGTGAAATTTATTAAATTGGCATTTTATTTTATATGGTGGTTAATGGGGAAGGGCTACGTGGCATGCCACATACCCCCCATGGCAGGACAGGTTGGAAGGTCAAATGACAAGTCACATCAAATTTGGACTAAGGTTGGTCAAATTATTATTGGTGGTGGTATTATTCGGATATATATATATATGTTTTTAAGCCACCAACCATGGCGGAGTTAGCTAAATATGGAGGCATACTAACCAATGTGGCAAAGGACCTAGAATGGAAAATGGACAAAGTTAGCTGTGGAGGTCTTCATGACTTAGAGCACAATTATATGGCAGGGTCGGGGCTCGAACCCCTGACCTCCCACCTGCCATATGCATGCTCGACCATCTCTCCTATGGGGTAGTTCTTACCCATACCATCTTTCGCATCTATTTGAATTGTAACTGCCCGACCGTTGGGGGTTGGAGGGGGCCAGCCCCACGGGCCAACCGCCTTCCCATGTGACCAGAAGAGCGTGACTGAGAGCTAGTTCAAACGAAAAACCGGCGGAAATAAACTCATTTAATTGATGTTTAAGTGTGGCTTAATGATGTTAATACATCATTAATGCGTAAAGCGCGGTTAAACTTGAATCCTATCTTATTTGCCACTAATCTTTCTTATGTTAATTAATCCCGACAATTAAATTGGAGAAATTTTTGGAGGTAGCGCCAAACTTGGCGAGAATGCCAAATTTATAAACTTAACTGGCTATTTCTCCGGTTTTGGAGGAGAAATTGGGGCAAAGTTGGTTTTGGTCATAACTCACTCAATTTTTTACCAAATTGAGCTCAGTAAAAGTCATTCCTGGCTAATTTGCATGCTAGGAACTCAATGAAGCAGGTTGCAAAGGCAGAAAAGGTGATCTATAGGTGTTTTAGTACATTTGAATATTTTTGAGGTTGCAGAGGCAGAAAAGGTGATCTATAGGTGTTTTAGTACATTTGAATATTTTTGAAGGCCAGGGCCAATAGGTGTTGGGGTCATTGCTAGAGCATCCAGAGTCCAAATACAACAAACAAATAGTCATTTTTGGGAGATTATGATGTTATAAACTCATTGGAATAGGCTCCAAGAGTTTCTGAAGCTTTTAATAGCAATTTGAGCACACTTGAAGCTAATATAAAGGTCACACTATGAAGCTGGACCAAGGAGATGTAGCTTGAGAGGGGTGAACTCCTTTATCAAAATTCTCCATGTTAAGCTTTGTTATATGTGCTTACTGTGTTTACTATTGCTTCTATTATGTCATGTAAAATTATGCTTTTTAAGCTTATGACAAACTCATAATTTCACTAAGTACAATGTTTAGCAATCACATGCTCTTAAACAAACTCATGAAGGATAAGTAAAACAATGCAAAGAAAAGTTTATATCTAAAATGAAACTAGCACAGCATTAACTAGCTAGTAATTTCAGATCAAGTTGGTATCAGAGCACAAGGTTTCTTGCTTGTTTTACTTGAAGAGTTTTTAATAGTGCAAATTTACTAATGCTTACAAGATTGAGATTGCAGAGAGGAGAAGGGAAGCTACTGATAGCTAGTCTAGAAGTTAGGAAAAGAAGGAAGAAGGCTGAGATAGCATCATCCTTACCCAAAGGACCACTCAAGGCAACACTTGAAGCACAAGAGGAATTAATTGCACAAGAGGCCAAATTGGTTGAAGAGATACAAGCTGCAGAGATAGAGCTTGAATCAACAACCAAAATGTCAGGCCATGAAGGAGCTCATGACCATTCTGAGGAAGATGATGTCAAGAAGGAGTTAAAATAAATGCAAAGGATGGTGAAACATAAGTATGAAGATTTTATGGCAAAGGAAACTGGAGAAGGTTCAAAACACCCTCATAAATAAGAATCTTCAAACAATAAAAAGGAGGAAGAGAGGAGCTCAAAAGCTAGTGGTAGAAAACCACCTCCTTCTCCACCACCACCACCACCATCATCATCAGCAGCATCTTCATCTTCCAAATCCATTACAAAAACTCATACCAATACTCATTCCAAGATACCAAAAGGTAAGACTCTATTACTCAAGTTGGACATCAAATTTGAACTTCCTACATATAATGGAGAAGTTAATGCTAAAAAACTAGATAATTGGATTCGTCAATTAGAAGTTTACTGTAGAATTCAAAATCTGCAAGAAGACGATATTAAAATCCAATTGGATTCATTAAGGCTAGAAGGAGCAACATTAGTTTGGTGGGAGGCAAATACACAAGAGGAAATGTGCATCCATGGTAAGATTTCCATTACTTGTGTCGAATTCATTTCTTCCATTAAAAGACAATTCTATCCATTAGCCTATATGAAAAAAACAATAATGAGTTGGCAAAACTTTAGACAGCTTAAAGGTCAAAGTGTCCAAGAGTATATACAAGAGTTTAGGAAAAGGGATTTATTACTTGGAATAGACTTAAATTCACAAGACACGCTCTTGAAGTATATAGGAGGTCTACATTCCTACTTAAAACACACTATTCTCATGTTTAACCCAAATAACTTAGATTAAGTATGTGTGTGAGCCACGCATCTTGAAGCAAGGGGTAAAAACATTTTTGAAGAGGGTAGTAAGAAGAAGCCATTTAAGGGTAAGGGAAAAGAGAAAGGAGGAAAATGGAAGGGAAAGAAGAATGCAAGTGTGAAGCAAGAAGGGGAGAAAATAACATGCAAACGTTGTTCCAAAGAGGGGCATGATGAAGCTCACTGTTGGAAACTACATCCTGAACTAAGACCAAAGAAACCAATTAAAAAATGGAAACAAAAAACGACTATCGCCACACAAAAATATCTTGGATCTGATTCAGGAGATGAAAACAAGATAGTTGCCATGGTTAACAAAGGAAAGGAAGCAATTGCAAGTTCTAGTACCTCAAACAATCACAATAACACTTCAAATGAGGATACAAGGATATAATTATTCCATGTTAGATTAATTTCTAATCATGCAAATATCGATGCCTTATTTGATAAACGGTCACAAGAAAAATTGATTTCATAAGACTTAGTTAAAAAACTGAACCTTGAAATTGTACCTCATCATAAGCCATACCCTTTGGTTTGGATAGTTAACAATGCAAATTTACAGGTGACAAGGAAATGTATTTTCATTTTTGCTATTACTGCAAACTTTGTTGATGAAGTTGAGTTAGATGTTGTACCACTTTATATTTCAGGGATTATCTTGGTACTTTGTTGGTGAAGTTGAGTTAGATGTTGTACCACTTGATATTTCAGGGATTATCTTGGGTAGTCCATATTTGTATAACAGGAAAGCGGTATTTTACCGTCATGAGAACAAACATCATTTGATTAAAGATGGAGTGGAGTATATTGTGAGAGCTCATCGCAAGAAACTAAATATCTCTTTAGTTAATGCAGGGAAAATGAAGAGGCTAGTAAATGCAAGTAAAAAAATTATGCTTCTTATGATCAAGAAAAATGAAGATGTTAACTATGAATCTTTTAAAGGATGTGATAACAAATTGAAATATGATTTGTTTGATGTGGTAAGTCAGCATGGCGAGATGTTTCAAGAACCAAAGGGGTTGCCACCCTGTTGTGAAACCAGCTCCAAAAATAGAAGAAAAGAGATATCAACGCCTTAGAAATAAGCCACTTCGAGGGGGCAACCTCCAATACATTACATGAATGAACAATTCTTGGATGATACAAATTTAAAAACCTCCTTTCTATATATAGGAGTCCATGGGGCCACAATGTAATCCTAGCCGACCTAACAATAATAATTTAAGGGCACAATAATAACAATATGGGGGTTACAAGGGTACAATAATAACAATAAGGGGGTTACATTAACAACACAAGGACTATATTTCAGGTAATAGGGACCTAACATGCCCCTCTCCTTCAAAATGTGTTGTTGTCCTCACGTGTTGAGTAGCTAAGGGCAGTTTCCCCTCAGATAAACCATCCACCCATGTGTAGAATCTTCAATGGGGTAAGTCTTTCCACTTGATGAGATACTCTAAAAATTTCAGATTCCGAACCTTCATAGAAAAAAAGTTATAGCGAAATTTCCACGATGACTTGTTTGGAGCAACGAAACCCTAGAATCTCAAAGCTCTAATACCAAATGTTGGGAAATCAGCTCCAAAAAGAGAAGAAAAGATATATCAACGCCTTAAAAATAATCCACTTCGAGGGGCAACCTCCAATACATTACATGAATGAAAAATTCTTGGATGATTCAAATTACAAAACCTCCTTTCTATATATAGGAGTCCATGGGGCCACAATGTAATCCTAGCCGACCTAACAATAATAATTTAAGGGCACAATAATAACAATATGGGGGTTACAAGGGTACAATAATAACAATACGGGGGTTACACTAACAACAATAAGGGACTATACTAGTAATATAGGGACCTAACACACCCAAGAGGGGAATTCAACATGAGATTCAGCAACAGTAAGATGTTCCACTTCCGAATATTGGTATGTATCACATGTCAATCATATAAAGTTTGGAAATTAAGAAGCAAATCCAAGAGTTGTTGAATAAAGGTATCATAATCCCATTTACTTCGCCATGTGGTTCTCCAATAGTTTTGGTTCCAAAGAAGGACGAGAATGGCGCATGTGTATCGATTTCCGTGCATTGAACAAAATCATGGTAAAGAATCACTGCCCACTTCCACGCGTTGATGATTTTCTTGATCAGTTAAAGCATGCAAATTATTTCACTAAGTTAGATTTGAGAAGTGGTTATCATCAAGTTAGGATAGCTGAAGAAGACATTTGGAAATCTTCTTTCAAGACTAGACAAGGATTGTATGAGTGGTTAGTTATGCCATTTGGCTTAACAAATGCACCAACTACTTTTATGAGAGTGGTGAATGATGTACTTAGACCATTTCTAGATGAATTTTTCATTGTTTACTTAGATGACATATTCATATTCAGCAAATCAAGAGAAGAACGTGTCATGCATGTGAACAAGGTACTTGATGTTTTGAGAAAAGAGCAATTGCTTCTTAAAATGTCAAAGTGCGAGTTTGGTAAGACTTCATTGGTATATTTGCGACACATAGTTGGAGGAGGTGAATTGAAGATTGATCCTTCCAAAGTTGAGGTCATTTTGAATTGGCCCAAGCCCAATACAGTTACTGAGGTAAGAAGCTTTTTAGGGGCAGCACAGTATTGGAGGAAATTTATTGCTAATTTTTCTTCCATTGCAGCACCGTTACATGCATTGACAAGAATAAAGAAAGTATTCCATTGGGGAGATTTGCAACAGAAAACATTTGATGCTTTAAAACAAAATATAAGTTTGACACTGGTACTAGCAATTCCAGATCTTAAACAACCATTTGAGATCCAAACGGATGCAAGTGATTATGCTATGGGAGCAGTGCTCATGCAACATGGTAAGCCTATCTCATTTCATTATGAAACTTTTAATGGAGCTGTGACTAAATATCCTACATATGACAAAGAGTTATATGCATTGGTACAAAGTGTAAAGAAATGGAAGCATTACTTGATGAGAAAAGAGACCATTATCCATACTGACCATCAGCCATTGCAGTACTTGCAATCACAGTCAAAGTTGCAGCAATCAAGACATTTCAGGTGGATGGGTTTTCTACAACAATTTCACTTGGTTATCAGGTACAAGAAAGGAATCTACAGTAAGGTAGCTGATATGCTCTTTAGTCCTATTGTAAATTCAACTATTATTCTCAAGCACAATTCTATTATGCATGAAATTTACATTGATCAGTATGTGAATGATAGTGATTTTCAAGATGTGTATGAGAACTTGAGTAAAGGAAACCAAAGTGAAGAGTTAGATTATCATGTGCATAACAATTTGTTGTATTACTTGGGAAAGTTATGTATACCACAGGGAGAAAGAAACAATATCATAAGGGAGGCGCACACATCATTGATTGCAGGACATTTCGATGTAGGCAAGACAGTAGCACATCTGCAAAGGTATTGTTATTGGCCACGCATGAATGAAAGTGTTTCTCGTTTTATTAGAGGATGTTCTTTATGTGCAACAAGTAAGCCTAGCAATAGGAAGTTTGGTTTGTACACACCACTTCCAATTCCTTTTCATCCTTAGGAGAGAATCTCAATGGATTTTGTAGGAGGCCTTCCTATGTCAAGGAAAGGTCATGATTATTTGTATGTTGTGGTAGATAGATTCAACAAAATGCGCATTTTGATGGCATGTAAGAAAACTATTACAACTGAACAAATAGCTAATCTTTTCTTTCAAAATGTATGGATCCATTTTGGTCTTCCTACTTCTATTGTAAGTGATCTAGATTCTCGATTTGTTGGGATTTTTTGGTCAAAATTATGGGACATGATGGATACAAAGTTGAAGAAGAGTACAACATTTCATCCACAAACAGATGGTCAAACAGAGGTGGTAAATAGATATGTTATTCATCTTCTAAGGGGCTATTGCAGCAAGCATCCCAAGTTGTGGGATGAACAGCTACACTACATACAACATGCATACAACCATGCAAAACATTCTTCCACAAATACATCGCCATTTAAGGCATGTTTTGGTTACTTGCCAAGATCACCATTTGACTTTATATTTGATAAAGATGTTGCTATAGATGGACATAGTGACATAGATAAAGCAAGAAAGTTCATTGAGCAAATTCAGTTGGTACGTCACACAGTGCAAGAGCAACTTGAGAAGAGTCAAAGCAGCTACAAGGCAAGGCATGTCAAACATTAGGTTGATCACAAATTCCAAGTTGGAGATGAAGTTTGGTTGTACATAAGCAAATAAAGATTGCAAGGGGAAGGTAAAAATCTCAAACCAATCTGTTATGGTCCATTTAAAATTTTGGAAAAGATTGGTACAAATGCATTCAAGCTAGATTTGCCTCCTTATATGAAAATTTATTCTGTCGTTAATGTTGAGAATTTGATATTGTTTGAGCCTCCTTTGATTGATGATAAAGGAGAGCATGTTCAATTGCCTTCAATAGATGATTTCTCACCATAATATCTTGATAAACTTCAGCAAGATCTCATACTTGAGAGAAGAATCTGAACTTCAAGAACAGGAGATGTTGAATACCTTAGAGTTGGGCTCAAAGGTCAAAATCCTTCAAAGGAAAAATGGTTGAAGATTGGAAAAGTGAGGGAGCTGTACCCTCAATTGCTGAACAATTGATAATATCTTTTGGGGTCCAAAAGGCTTCTAGTGGGGAGGAATGATCTAAATCTCAAGTTACAGCTAAATATTGAAAGTGCTCAAAATTGCTTCAAACCTGAACGACCAAATAGAGTTTGTTGCTAGGATTCTAGCACAATTTGTTTCATGAAAATCTAAGTTCGTATGATCAAGACCGTTGTTCATTTTCTAAACAGACAAAAATTGAGCACAGTATAGTGCCGATGTGGCAGTATTGCACGCATTTGCAAGAATATCTGTAAATAGCTAATGACATCCTAAAATATGGCACCACTAAATTCATCGATGATGCACTATAAAGTGAAATTTTATTCCTAAGTCTAAGTGAAATTTATTAAATTGACATTTTAGTTTATATGGTGCCTATGGGGAAGGGCCACGTGGCATGCCACTTACCCCCCCCCATGGCACGACAAAGTTAAAGGTCGAATGACAAGTCATATTAAATCTGTAATAAAGGCTATCGAATTATTAATGGGTGGTGGTAGAGCATTCATATATATATATATATATATATATATATATATATATATATATATATATATATATATATATATATATATATATATATATATATATATATATATATATATATATATATATATGTCCAACCAACCAATGCATTAGAAAGAATTAAATCTAGAGGCATACTAACCAATGTGGCAGAGGACCTAGAATGGCGGATGGACAAAGTTAGTGGTGGAGGTCTTCATGACTTAGAGCAAAATTATATGGCTGGGTCGGGGCTCGAACTCCTCACATCCCTCTTGCCATATGCATGCTAGATCATCTCTCCTACGAGGTAGTTCTTACCCATACCATCTTTCGCATCTATTTGAATTGTAACCACCCGACCATTGGGGGTTGTAGGGGGGCAGCCCCTTTGGCCAACCCCCTCCCCATGTGACCAGAAGAGCGCGACCGAGAGCTAGTTCAAACGAAAAACCGGTGGAAATAAACTCGTTTAATTAATGTTTAAGTGTGGCTTAATGACGTTAATACGTCATTAGCGCGTAAAGTGCGGTTAAACTTTAATCCTATCTTATTTGCTGCTAATCCTGCTTATGTTAATTAATCCCGACAATTAAACTAGCAGAATTTTTGAAGGCAGCGCCAAACTTGGTGGGAATGCCAAATTTAGAAACTTAACTGGTAGTTTCTCCAGTTTAGGAGGAGAAATTGGGGCAAAGTTGGTTTTGGTCATAACTCACTCAATTTTCGACCAAACTGAGCTCAGTAAAAGTCATTCCTGGCTAATTTTTATGCTAGGAACTCGATGAAGTAGGTTGTAGAGGCAAAAAAGGTGATCTACAGGTGTTTTATTACATGTGAATATTTTTGAAGGTCAGGGCCAACAAATTTTGCGGTCATTGCCAGAGCATCCAGAGTCTAAATACAACAAAAAAATAGTCATTTTTGGGAGATTATGATGTTATAAACTCATTGGAACAGGTTATAAAGCTTGTAACAACAATTTTATCACACTTGAAGCTAATACAAAGGTCACACTATGAAGTTGGACCAAGGAGATGTAGCCCAGGAGGGGTGAACTCCTTTATCAAAACTCTACGTGTTAAGCTCTGTTATATGTGATTATTGTGTTTACTATTTCTTCTATTCTGTAATTTAAAATTATGCTTTTTAAGCTTATGACAAACTCATAATTTCAATAAGTACATTGTTTTCCAATCACATGCTCCTAAACAAACTCATGAAGGACAAGTAAAACAATGCAAACAAAAGTTTATATCTGAAATGAAACTAGCACAACATTAACTAGCAAGTAATTGCAGATCAAATATTTTCACCTAAAAATACTTCTTGGAGGATACGAAGAACAAAAATATGTAAAATTGAACACAAACAAATTTTCCCCAAAAAAAATCAGAAAGCTTATGTTTATGTTTCTTTCATCTAATGCGGACTCATCTTGCCGCAATCTTTGGCCATCTAGGCACCTAGAAAATAAGGCAAGTGCTATGTATCTCTAGCCATGGTAGAATGTAGTGAGAATCATAGATGCATTAACATGACATTTGACCTGCTACCCCACTCATCTCAAATTTTTCCTTACATATTGCACACTACCAAGGGAGACGCATATATGAAATGGTAAAGGTGGGAAAGACAAGGCATTGCTTTAGTTGCAGTTCTAGAAGTTGGGGCATGGAGTTATAGAAAACAAAATTGAATTATGTTGATCCTTCGACCTACCAAAATTGAAAATGAGGAGCATGTTATTATTGAAGGTGTCCATGGAGAGAAAAGTAAACTATGGAGATTATAGGAGGGATAGAACTACCAATTACACTGAAAGGTGCAAAGGAACGCCAAAGGAGGAGTGGGGATTTAAAAATTATCATAGATTTATAGTCACGATCTACTAAGCATTGAGAGGAATAAAATCTCTCTGGATGAAATTTTTTCTTCAAATTTTACACTCAAAAAGAAGTTTACATCTTAAGAGATTTGATCCCTCTCTACACTTAGGAAACCCAAACTTAAAATAGATCTATCCTTATTTATATTTTAAAAATAAAAAAAAATCACCATTTTTTCTTAAAGTTTTGAAAATATATATATTATAAAATCTAAATAAATTATAATTATTATAATTTAAAATTATATGTATATATATATATATATATATATATATATATATATATATATATATATATATATTTCTCATGGATTGGCATGTTTTTTTTCGGAATAGTGATTTTAAATGATTAGTTTATTGAATAGAAAAAAATAGATGGGTGGGTTAGATTTAATAAAAAATACATATACATTTCATCTAAGAATTATAGTTTTCATGGTTTTAATATAACAAATAATTATATTAGACTCTAAAACATATTTTGTTAGTTAATCACACACACACACACATATATATAACTTGTAAAAAATCTAAATAAATTTGTCATATTTCTCTTTTAGTTGATATGCATGCTTATTTAGAAATAGTGTTTTCAAATTTTTTGTTTGAGGAGAAATAAATTGACAGCCTCTTATTGGCTAGGGTGAACAGTGTTTGCTCACCCTAAGTCCGTAGAGTAAATGCCATCAGTGTAAAAATAATGTGAATTCACATATATCAACTACATTTAATTTTAATGTTACTGCTAAGGCAATAATAATTTTTACAACCTCATACTTCTTTTTATTTTAAAAACCCAAATTCCTCCACAAAATCCTCTCTCTAAACGACGAATGATCGTCTGCTAGTGACTCATATCTGTCGAAAAAGTATCTTTAGCATGGAGCATTGCATGATCTTTACTTCTCAATGGACTACCGACTTAATGTGGTGATAATAGGTTCAAAACAACAAAACTCACAAAATATATTTCGAAATATAAAAATGTATGGCTCTAACACAAAAAAGTACTACCCAACTAAATTTTGAATTGGAATAGCCTCTCTGTTTATCATACCAAGAAAAATTGTGTGATCTTTTAAGTTTAAAATCCCAACACTAGCTCTCTTCGATCATTTTGAAAAACCGTTATTATTTTTCAAGTTTAAAATGCCAACACTTCCTCTCATCGATCTACTAATGTTAACTCTATATATTTCTACATCTTTGGATTACCATTACCATTAAAAAAAAGAAAAAAAGAAAAAGAGAAGAAGATATTTGGTAGCATGAATGTTTCTAAGAAGTTTCCATTGCACTAAGTAAAAAAGAATATAGAGAGATAATTTTCTACAAACAAATAAAGATAGGAAACACACCTTCTGTAAAGACTGCGGTAGACAAATGCCTTCCTCCTCGACCGCAACCTGCAATTCTAATATTTCCTGCATTTTTAAGACCATGAAATCACGGTCTGCTTCAACGCTTCTAAGGTATTAAGAGCTGCTTCTTTTGAATTCTCCACAAAAAGCAAGCTCTCGCTAAGACTTTCTGCCCTTTCAAAATTCTCTCTTTCGCTAACATCCTCTAGTTCTTTCTCAATCTCCTTCTACTTGTTAGAGGCAATATTTAGTTCCTCAGCAGCTTCTCTTCTCTTCCGCACTTCCGCTTTCCTGGATATAGATATAGAGGTAGTGTTTTCTTGAAGCTCCTTTAACTTCATTGATAATCAATCCTTAATATCAGCCAGATTCTTTTCAATTGAGTGTCCCCTTGGTTATATACCTGTTGGTTCCACATGACCGATTGACTAATGCTTTGATTGCCTTGTAACATCAAAATCAACATTCTCAATCTCGACAGAGTTTTGCAATACATTCTTAACGTGATTTCATTCACATCCCTCGGCTGCCTCTATTACATCATATTCTCTTTTCTCTGTTGTGATCTCAAGATTTGGGGTGTCAATTGATCTCCCCACTTCTTCTGAAGAGGGTCTTTGAATCATAGGGATTTCATCAGAACCTATTTTTCTCCCATCTATGATAAGATCACTATTATCTAAGATATCGAAGTTGGGTTCCTCCATCATATTCTCTTTTCTCTATTGTGATCTCGAGATTTGGGGTGTCAATTGATCTCCCCACTTCTTCTGAAGAGGGTCTCTGAATCATAGGGATTTCATCAGAACCTATTTTTCTCCCATCTATGATAAGATCACTATTATCTAAGATATCAAAGTTGGGTTCCTCTTTTGATTCATTAATTTGCAATTGAACTCCTTGATCATCAACGTTGGCATGAACTTGAGCTGATGAGTAAGCTTCCAAGATATTATTACTATGATTATTATTATTATTATTATTATTACCTTGTTTGATATTATTACTACTAGTCTACAATCCATCATCAAAGTTGTAATCATCCCGACCATACCCAATCTTGAAGCTCTTATTTTTCCTTCTAGAACCGTGTCTTCTTCTAGTAACTTCAACATACCTTGTTAATAATGAACCCTTTCTAGGACCATTACTAATATTATTTTCCCTGTTTTAATCCAACGCTAACAATTTCGAATTTTCATCAATTGAGTCTTCATTAATGGAGCAGAGATTCAGATCAAAGAAAATATTTTCATCAAGAGGTTCACTTACAACACTAATTTCAGTGGAGGATTTATTCTCCAGATTCCGTTGGAGTTGTGTTGTTGTTTCTAGGGTATCAGTTTGAGAGGGTGTAATTAGAACCATCCCCTCAAATAAAGGTCCAACTCATCTTGTATTCCATTATTATCTGCATTATGTGCCTCCATCATTGATTGGATCACATCAAATAAGCTTCATGTTATTTAAAAAAAAAGCAATCCTTTCACCAAAGATCGGGCAGCTTGCTGCCTGTGAATTCCTATTACATGAGAAGTCTCAATTGAAATGGTTATGTGAATAGTTTGATTGTTTTTACATATGATAATAGTTCCTCTTATGGTGATTTAAATATGAACCCCACCAGAGTCAAACCTGTCACTGACGGTGCTCTTCTTGTATCTGCACCATCTGCATTGAGATGCAAAATTTCGAGATCTTGATTACCCTGAGACCTCTTGTTTTTTTTTCCTATTGGTTGTAATTTTCGCAAGGAGGGAACATCACATGCTGCCCATGGATGTTAGCGCCTTCAAACCTAAAGTCAATGCAAGAAGGACCTTTCAGCGAGAGAAGAAAACGAAAAAAATAAAGCAATAAGAAATAGCCATGTGTCAATTTTGAATAGGTCTGAGGAGAACGAAATTGAGGGCATCCTATTGGCTGTGGTGAATAGTGTCTGCTCACTCCAAGCCCGTAGAGTAAATTCCTTCAGCGTAATTATATAATGTCAAAAGGAGGTCATGAGCATCATTCGATCAAGAGAAAATCGATTGATGGCACAATATGGAGTGGTGTTAGGGTTGTTAAACCTCCATAAATTTACACAATATCTGGTCATTTTGTGTATGAAGTCATAGTCCCATCAAGTAGTCTCTAATATAACTATTGAATGACATATATGTTATGTATCATCATTTCCGTTTTACAACACATGGGAGAGCGAACGGTAGTAGGTTGAATAATTATAGCATTTATGAGTTGTTGAATTCCAAGTCATAATTAAACTATCAACCAGGGCACATAAGCTTGAAAAATGTTGTGCATTTTTTATGCATCTCTCAAGGCTTAAAATGCAATGCACTGCTAATTCTATTCGTGAGGCTTTAGAATATAAAATTCAATACTTAAAAGAAATGACTATCAAAGTTGAAAATCACTATTATGGGAAATGAAACTCAATTTTATAGAAATAGGAACAATTTCTACAATGCACTCAACAACATAACACTTCTTCTACCATGCATATTGTCATGATATGTCAGTAAAATAACTTCAACAAGAAATACAATTAACATGCTATCTAGTGAAGTAACACGTATAATGTTTTCTGAACCACCCACAAAGACATGGAATGATGGAACGAGGAATATAAATACACAACTAAGAAATGTAAATACAAGCATACACAAGGAGGTTCATTCTTTGATAAACCCCTCCAAGTAGGCCCAAAACAAAGAGAATTAATGAACCGCTAAAGAAAATCTTAGTTCAACTATGTAACTAGAATGACTTCATTGACAAAACTATTATTCAAAATTATAATGTTACTTTATAGCTCATAACCTGCCTTGTAACCTAACTCGGGAGAATCTATAATCTGAAAAGAAGTTGTAGATGGGTACATTTATACTAGGGAGTTATTGAATCCCTCAAGGCGGATGTTAGGGAGTTGGAAGACTCTTCCAAGAACTAGCTTCCTTACAACAATTAATTTTAACATTGGCAACCTATTGAGGAAACATATTTAGGAACATTACCCTTCTTGGTTAGTGGAATTGATGGGTTGCTAGAGAGGCATATTCATAGGCCCATATTTCTTCTTAATTGGGCCAGGGTAATGGGTCAAATTTAAACACCCTATTTATTTTTTAACAGGTACCAGCTAGCTTATATATTTTAATGAGTTTCATGAGCGTACAATAGACCATGCAATGGAGAAGGGTCCATAGCCTACCCTGTATTTTTTGTTATAACTTAATAATGCACATAAGTATTGGTGAGAAATTTCACTGTGCTGATGAAATAAATAAATAATCATTATCTAGCAACTATAAACTATATAGCAAGCAAAGTAGAATGTTCATGATTTATTAACAGTCCTACTGCTAACATATTACTCATCAAGCATACATGTAAACTCAGATATTTCATCATAAAATATCATAAAACAATATGAAATCAACCAATTGCAAGTAGTATTTAATAAAATTTAGATAGCTAGAAAATTGGTTACTTCAATGGATATTATGCTTGAGGGTGGCTAGGATCACAATTGTTAGAGAATAATTTTCCATGAATATAAGCAAAACAAGTTAATTATGGAGCTCATTATATTCACCAACAAAAAGAAAAGAAGGTAGGACCACTAATATACCTTTTTTATATTTCCTCCTTGTGGAATGTCACATTCATTAGTTGTTGTGAATGTTGGTTGGATTTCCTCAATTGTTATTGTATCCCATGGGTTTGTTCTCACATTTGTCATTGTATATGTTTATGCATTTGCTTCAACCTCTATTTCTTTATTTGTATCTACCTTTGCTTTTGTATACATTTTTACATTTACTTTTGCTTTTGTTTTTTTCCTTTATTTTCACCTCAACTTTACCTTCTATCTAAAGTTGGGTATAAATAAAGCTTTTGAATTCTACTTCCCAAAAGGGTTAGCGGTGCATATTGTCCTTGATGCCTAATATCCATTCCAGTAGCCCTTTTTTTATATAAGAAATATGTATACCATCTATAAAACCTCAATTAGACATCATCATTATGTTCGTCTCGTCAAGATTATTATGGTGATATAAAATTCTACCTCAATTCAACCTCTAGATCAGAAGATATGGCCACTTGAAGCTCCGATGAATCAAAAGGTGCCACATCAGCAACCTTTCCATGTGGCTACCCTAGACAACCTACCATCGCCACCTAGAAATAGTATATCAGTTGCTAACCCATTAATGATTTTGGTCCCACTTTGGCCTCTCTCTCTCTCTCTCTCTCTCTCTCTCTCTCTCTCTATATATATATATATATATATATATATATATATCCTTTTACACTGACCACGAACATTAAAACACATATATATTTATATTCATGTTTCAAATAATGGACCGTCTATTGATGGAGACATTTTCGTTTCTTGAGTTCCAATACTCAACCCCTCCTCACTTGTTGAGCCAAGAGGCTCATTCTACGATCCAGTATGAGGGACATGTGTAAGTATGTCACGTCTTAAAAATAATAATAAAAATAATTTTTGCTCATGTCGGCCAAAAAAACAAAAATTAAATAACCATATAAATAAACAATTAAAAATATATTAACAAAACAATTAACTCAGTTGTTGATATTTCACTTTCACTGATCAATTAATAAAATACAGAGATATAATTTTACAGAGATAAAACATCCAATGTGAGTTATGAGTAAAATATTTTAACACAAGTTAATATAAAATCACTCAACACACACGTTATGTAATCTTTATAACATTCAAAAATGCAATTTAAACAGTTAAAAATTACATATTAATCTTTGCACTCTAAAATAAGTTTGTAACAAAAGAAAATGATCCCTCTCGGCTCATGTTAGATCAATTCTTTAAATGGATCTATGCTAGTGTACTTTTCATTTGCTCTAGGGTAGGCCTTCTCGGCTAACATGTCTGGGTTTGCCCTTGCACCAGTGAATAATATTTCAGGCTCACGTGTTCGCCACCATAGCTCAGGCTTACGTCATCTTGTGTCATTTAACTCATGCCACACCTTTAAACTACCAGGGACCAACATCTAGGCTCACGTGTCCCAGCGGGTCCACACCTTCGCACTACCAATGCTTCTGGTTGACCACATGTCATTTCTATTCTTTCACAGCTCTAACCACCTTGCTAATGTCATGACATCTTGATGCTTAGTCATCTTGGTCCTCCCATTAGCATTCCGCCTTGTTACCTCTAGGAGATGGACTCCTAGACAACAAACTTTCTGACAACTACCGCAATGTTTCTCGTCTAGGCAGGTCCCGCTTAAAATTATTCAATAACATGATAACCCCCATTTTACACGTAAGTTGTTTCTTGGCCAATGCACGACCTCCAAGTCATTCTGACCTATTCCACATCATCGACCCTACCACACTAGCCCATTCCTCGTCTACCCAGCCTTTCTCTTGTGCGACTTTTTGTGGGCTCCTGGGATGTAACCTTTGGGCTTATGTCATCTGGCGTTCCTCCTTGGTCATTGATTGCTCTCATTCAATCTTGGCCATTCATCACGTCGACTTCATGCTCAGTTATGCCTTGTAGTCGTATGGCTCATAAAATGCCCTCATACTTCAACGTATAATAATCACAAATTAATAACATGGTAACCTCAAACCACCTCAGAAAAAAATCAACATAACTCACAGATCAACATGACTACACCATCCACAAAAATGTCAGAGAGAATGATAAAAAAACATTAAGCTTGATTGATGCCTTTGAAAGGAATCGAGCTCTCTTATTTATACTAGCAGAAGAGGTCTAAAAGAGGGGTCGACTAGCCTTGAAGTCGATCTTATTCAAGCACAATAATTTCAAGGTTGAATTGATCTCAATTTAAAAGAATTTTAAATATAACAAATATTCCTTTGAGGGGTGAGATCGAGACCCTTTTACAACCTTCAATACATAATTTACATCCTTAAATTAATTTCATGAATTTTAATGTGAATTAAAAGGGATGCCTTTGCTCTTATTTTGGAGCACCTTGTTCACATTATGGGGCTCCAACTTTGAGAGGACATGTCTCCTCAACCCATCAAGAGTTGGCATGCCATCTACTGTTGGAAACAACACAATGAGGACAATCTAATGATAATGGTCTCGTGAGAAATTTTTTTTATCTTTCCAATCATTTCCTTCATCAAATGTGGGTATTCTTCTGGTTGTTACTTGGGTTTCCATCAATGACAACCAAATTCTAATAATCCCCCCCTTTAGCATTAATAGAAACACTCTTACTCCCCCTTTGGAATTGATGGTAACACTCTTACTCCCCCTCTGGCATTGATGGAGTTACCCTTTGGAATTGATGGCAACGCTCTTACTCCCCATATTGAAAATTCTCCAGATCCTTTGTTGAAGTTATTAAAATGAATTTTTAGTTCACTTAGCTCTTTCTCTAATGACTTGAATTTCCTTTCTAATTTAATTTATTTTAAAGAAATAGCTAATTCTCTTTCAATATCTACCACTCCCTCGAATTTTTCCTCTTGATTCTCCATTTCCAAGAATAGCACCCTTTCTAAGTCATTCTCGTTGTTGCTTTCCTCGTCAGATGAAGAGTTGTCTTCTTTTGAGTGGAAACTTTTCTTGGAGATTTTTCTTTTACTATGTTTCTTGTCTCTTTCTGATTTTTATTTTCCTTGTCAGGAGCCTCTTCTTCTTCATCACTATCTAAACATTTTGTATTAGGACATTTCGAAGCAAAATGACCAATTTTACCATAATTAAAACATTTCAAAGGTAGCTTAACTTTGTACTTGCTAGTTCCTTTCTTCAACTTCCTCAGAAAGTTGGCTATTTCTTCATTAGAAACATTGCTACAACTACAACTGGAGCTAGGCTTTGATTGTTGCTTGTTCTACCTTTTATTCTTTGAATCCTTGAAAGTTGATTCTCTTTTAGATGGATTGTCCTATTCTATTCTAATTTCATAAGTTGTAAGTATACAATGCAACTTGTCCATGTTTTACGTGGAAATATTTGATCTTTGTTTTAAAACTAAGACCTTAGAATCATATCTCATCTGAAGAGATATTAGAACCTTTTGAACAATTGATGTGTTCTCCATTGGTTCCCCCAATACTTGCAAAGTGTTTACTATTTTATCTACATGGAGGAAGTACACCACAATATTTTCGTCATCGATCATTTTCAATTGCTCAAATTGTGCTCTGAATATTTGAAGTTTAGCCTCTTTAGCTTTATAATCCCCTTCATATATGCTTTGAATCTTGTCCCAAAACTATTTTTTAGATCTGCAATGCATTACTCTAACATAAATTGAACCTGCTATGCCATTTACAATACCATTCTTGGCTTTTTCATTGCATTCGTAAAGTTTCTTACCAACATCATATGTTGGAGGAGTAGGAGGTTTAGTGTACCCATTTACTAAAAAGTTCTAGACATCAAATCCCTATACTAGCACATATGTTTTCATCCTTCCACTCCAAAATTCATAGTCATGTCCATAAAACAATGGAGTTCCTTTCTTGGTGTAATCCATGATCTCCCTTATAGTGGTTAGACTGCTTGTGAAGGAACCGACTCCAGTACCAATTGTTGGAAATACTTAGAGGGGGAGTGAATTAATATTTCAGTTAATATTAATTACTTTCAGAGCATTAAAGTTAATGACACAAATCAAATAATGTAATCAACAACACATTACATCACACGAATAATACGCAAGATTTTTTTAGGTGTAAACCCTTCAAGGAGAAAAACCACTGAACACTTTTAATGTATGTCTTCAAAATTCCATTAACAGGAAGCTCCAACTCCAAGATTGATCTGAAAGGACTGTATTAGTTTGCTGTGCTAAGTGTCTTTTCAGTTATAAAACATGTGCATACTTGTCTCCATAGTTTTCTTAAGGATTGACAATTTTAACCATGAAATATAGATGATTTTAGTGAATTAGAAGCATGAAATAAGAGAAAATAACACTAAACAACAGTGTATAACAGAGAAATAAAACACCACATAAAATTTACACAACAGACATGATGAAGCAGCTCACCCCTCCTGGGCTACATTTGCTGGTCCAACTCCCAATGCCATGTCCATCTTTCATTATGCTAAAAAATTTGCAAATACATGTGTTTACAGGCCTCTAATTAGTTAAAAATAAGTAGGTCAATACAAATATAATTAGTTACTTTTTAATTTATTAAAATAGAAAATAAAATAAAATTAAAAATTAAATTAAAAATTAAATTAATTTATTAAATTAAGAACCATAAACATTATACATAAATTAAAATGAGAAATGAATTTGACTTTTTAAACAACTTTGAAATAATAAACTTATTAATAAACATTACATTTCATAAGTTTATTATTATTGATAAAATAAATTAATTCTTATATGTAAATTATTAAAATTAGAAATCAAATTAGGAAATAAAAAATTATAATTAAAATTAAAATAAAAAGATTAAAATTAGAAAATTAAGAAATAAAAAATTAAATATAAATTTCTCTGGTCGGCTCTTGTCTTACCCTACCCTTCTTCACTATTAATGAATTATGACCCTTCTTCAATTTCTTCATTCCAATTTTCCTGAAGATGGATCCCCATTGGGATTCGAAACGTCAACAAATGTTTCGTGATACTGTGGATAATCCGAGAAGCTCTTCAGAAAATGATAACCACAGGAACTTGAAAACCAAAAAAGGCCTCTAATGGCTGTTTTCTCTGCACCAATGGATCGAGAATGCTCCAATTAGTCTAGAATGACTCTTCATTCACTCTGAATGGGTGAAAATTGAGCCTCCAACTCATTTTCCCAGTAACACCTAGAAAATCTCCACTAATTGTGGAGAACTCCACTTAAGTGGAGTTAAATTTGGCCAAATCTGCATAAAAATAGGGCGCTCCAAGTTTTCTGCTAGCGCTAACTATAATATTAAATGTTAGGGGTAGGGGGTGGCCACATGCCAACCCCTATAACCCGCGGTCTCCATAAATGTCAGCGGAACTGTGGGTATGAACAACGGTAAAAGTTGTTTGAACTTGAGTTTGAAGTCGCGTTAACCGAAACTGTCAGCGAACTAACTATGCGGAGTTGTAATATGTGATAAGGATAGTGGATTTGTTGTGGTTTACAAGCTATAGGTTAAGTTTAATGTCATGGTTTGTTGCGATGCCATGTGATAGCCTTCCACAGGACCGCCGGCGGGTTGGGACCGTCAGCGGTCTCAACCCCCAAATGCCAATGTATAACACTTCAAATATATCTTTTGACCTATGATTGCTAAGTCTAAATGCACAGCGCAGGTGGTGTGGTGGGTGGTTGCTCCACGGGAGGTCGTGAGGTCGAGCCCTGCAGACCTCCATAAAATTTTGATACACTGTTCAGGGGACAAGTGGCAGCCTCAGGGCTGGCCACGTGTCACCCTCTGATTGGCTTTCAAACCATAATGTACAACCTCCAACAAATCACAATGCACCACTTGTCAGCCTCTGACTAGCTCTGAGAAAAGGAATATTCTTTGAAATATTCCTTTTTTGTTGTATGTGCATCCTCCATGCTGATTGGGCATCCTAGTCAACCCTGTCGCAAAATTTAGCTATTTGGGAATTCGATCATAATGTGATATATCCCTCATACGACATCGGTTTTTTGAACCGTTTGCGGCGCCGAAACAGGAAGACGAGATCTACGCAACCATCCTGGTTTAATCCCAATCCTGTAACTTTCAATTTTGAGCAAAATTTATGAAATCCTGATCACTCCTCCCCATTGGGAAGCTTTTGGACCCCAAAATACTTGATTAACTGTTTAATAGATGAGGGTACAACTACCTCATCTTTCCAACCTCTATCCACTTTGGCTTGCTTGGCTTACTGCCTTTGAGCCCAACTCGAAGGTAGTCAACACTTCCCCTCTTAGACACTCTTGTCCTCCTGTCAAGAATTGTATCTTCCTTGAGCTCATCCAGAAATTATGGCAAGAAATATTCAATAGAAGGCAACTGAACATCACTTCCTTAGTCATCGATCAAAGGTGGCTCATACAAACGTAAGTTTTAAACATTAGCAACTGAATACATTTGAATATATGAAGGCAAGTCAAGTTGAAATGCATTGTTACCAACTTGATTTATGATCTTGAATGGACCATAGCGAATGGGTTTGAGCATTTTTCCTTCCCCTTGCATCCTTTCTTTGCTAATGTGCAACCATATCTCATCTCCCTCTTGAAACTTGTGATCAATTCTATGTTTGTCATGCCTTTCCTTATATTTGGTTTAAATTTTCTCAAGCTGTTCTTGAACGTGTTGATGTATAATCTGAATTTTCTCAATGAACTTTCGAGCCTTGTCAATATCACTATGCCCATCAATTGCAACATCCTTCTCACAGATGAAGTCTAATAGCGATTTTGAAAAATACCCAAAGCATAGTTCAAAAGGTGATGTATTTGTAGAAGAGTGCTTTACCTGGTTGTAAGCGTGTTGAATGTAATGTAGTTTCTCATCCCACAACTTATGATGTTTGCTGCAATATCCTCTCAATAGATGAACAACGGTTCTGTTCACCACCTCGGTTTGTCCATCAGTTTGCGGATGAAAAGCAATACCCTTTTTCAACTTTGTGTCCATCATACTCCATAGATTAGACCAAAAATTCCCAATGAACCTGGAATCCCTATCACTAACAATAGAAGTAGGCAATCCAAAATGAGCCCACACATGTTGAAACTAAAGTTAAACAGTTTGTTTAGAAGTAATTTTTTTCTTACATGGCATAAGTATACACATTTTACTGAATCCATCCAGAACTACATAAAGATAATCATGTTGCTTTCTTGATATAGGTAGACCTCCAACAAAGTCCATGGAGAGACTCTCCCATGGCCTTGATGGTACTGGTAGTGGCGTGTACAACCCAAGCTTCCTATTACTAGGCTTGCTTGTTGCACACATAAAACAACCTTTTATAAAACGTGACACACTATCTATCATGCAAGGGCAATAGCAATACCTCTGTAGATGCACCATTATTTTGCTTACCCCAAAGTATCCAGCAATAGGAGATGAATGAGATTCTCTCATGACACTTAGCCTCTCTCCTTGTGGTATACACAGTTTTCCCAAATGAAACAACACATTTTTATGCATGTGATGATCATTTTCTTCAACTTGATTCCCGTCACTCAAACTAGCATACACATTTTGAAAATCAACATCATCTGCATATTGTTCTATGTAACTCTCATGTACAATAGAATCATTTTTGAGTAAAGTAGATGCACTAATAATTGGTCTTGAAAGCATATCAACTACTTTATTGAAAATACCTTTCTTGTACCTTATAACCAAGTGAAATTGTTGAAGAAATCCCATCCACCTAAAATGTCATGATTGTTGCAATTTTGTTTGCGACTGCAAGTACTGTAATGGTTGGTGATCAGTATGTATAATTGTCTCTTTACCCATCAAGTAGCGTTTCCACTTCTTAACACTTTGTACCAACGCATACAGTTCTTTGTCATATGTAGGATAATTAGTTACATCACCATTGAATGTTTCAGATTGAAAATCGATAAGCTTACCATGCTGCAAAAGAACTGTGCCTATGGCATAATCACTAGCATTAGTTTGTATCTTGAATGGTTGTCTCAAATTCGGTAATGCAAGGACTGGAGCTGAACTGATCTTGTCTTTTAAAGCTTCTAAAGCTTGTTGTTGTTTCCCTCCCCGTTGGAAGCCTTTGTTCACACTTGTCACTGCATGCATAGGAGTTGCGATGGCAGGAAAGTTAGCAATAAAATTTCTCCAATACTGAGTTGCACCTAAGAAAATTCTTACCTCGATTACTGTTATGGGTGTGGGCCAATTCTCAATGGCTTCCACTTTAGAAGGATCAATTCTCAACTCACCTCCTCCTACACATCTTAAGAAACAATTTCTCTTTCTTCAAAACATCAAGCACTCTATTCACATGCAAGACATGTTCTTCTCTTGTTTTTCTGAAAATCAATATGTCATCTAAGTACACAATCACAAAGTCATCAAGAAATGGACGCAAAACACTATCCATAACACGCATGAAAGTTGCCGGTGCATTACACAAACCAAATGGCATAACCAAGCACTCAAAGAGTACTTTTTTTGTTTTGAATGCAGTCTTCCATATATCACTTTCTGCAATTCTTACTTGATGATATCCACTTCATAAATCTAGATTAGTGAAAAAAATTTTCTTCTTTCAGCTGGTCAAGCAAATCATCTATCCTTAGGAGTCAGTATCAATTCTTTACCATTATCTTGTTCAAATCTCTGAAGTCTACACACATGCGCCAAGTCCCATCTTTCTTTGGAATCAAGAATATGGGTGGACAGCATGGCGAAGTGCTTGGCATTATGATTCCTTTGTCCAACATCTCCTTAATTTGAATCTTTATTTCAACATTCTCCATTATCGACATGCGATACATGCCGATGTTTGGAAGAAGACAAACTTGCTGCAACTGAATCTCATGTTGAATCTCAACTTTTTGGAGGCAATCCTGTTGGCTCCTGAAACATCTCATGATGTGCATCAACTACATCATATAAATCTGATTTCAACTTAGGATCACAACCCTCAAATTATTCATGATTAACATCAGCTTTAGGCTTAATCATTAGAATAACAAAATTATTACTTGAATTTACCAGCCTTTTCACCTGTCCAACATTTACCATAGCATTGTTTGTCTTCTTGTGATGTGCTCTAACAATGTACTCCTTTCCATCTTTGAATAAATGGTATTTGTTCTCATGGCGATGGAAGATCGCTTTCTTGTCATACAATTAAGGATTCCCCAACACAATACCTATTATGTCAAGCGGAACCACATCTAATTCAACCGTGTCAACAAAATGTGCAGTTATTGCAAACCACAATATACACTTCTTTGAAACCTATAAATGCACATCATTACAAATCCAACCAAGTGGATATGGTTTTGGATGTGGTATGGTCTCAAGATTAAGTTTCTTGACCAAGTATTTAGAGATTAAGTTTGCTTGTGACCCACTGTCAAACAATGTGTCAATCTTGGTATGTTTGGATATGACCCTCACATGAAACAGTTTAATTCTCTCTTCTTCATTTGGAACATGCATGTGACAGTTTGATGTACTAGTACTGGGTTTAGTTTCAATTTCCTTCCCCTTCATGTTATTCAATCCCATGGCTGTAATTTTAGATTCATCACCTAAATCCTATCTTAAATCATGTTGAGTTGTAGCTGCAGTTTTATGTTTCCCTTTGTTGTTGTAGCTCTTGGACCTCTTTTTAGGATGTAATTTCCAACAATGATTTTCATCATGGCCTTATTTTGAACAATGTTTACAAACCAAATTTTCTCCCTCTTTCTTAACACATGCATTTTTATTGCTTTTACCTTTTGAGGTTTTCTCCCTATTCTTCCCCTTAAAAGGTTTCTTCCTACCCTCTTCAGAAATTTTTTCCCCTCTAGCTTCTAGATGTGTGGCTTGAACACATACTTCATCTAGACTTGTAGGGTTAAACATGAGGATAGTATGTTTTAGGTAGCTATGTAAGCATCCTATGTACTTGAGAAAAGAATCTTGGCTTTGCAAATCTATGCCTAATAAGAGAGCTATTCTCCTAAATTCTTGGGTGTATTCTTGCACATTCTGTCCCTTCAATTGCCTAAAGTTTTTCCAGCTCATTATGGCTTTCTGCATATGAGCTAATGGATAAAAATGTTGTTTTATTGCAGTAATGAATCAGTCCATGATAGAACAATCTTATCATGCTTCTTGATCTCCTCCTTTGTCTTGGCTTCCCACCAAACAAGTGTTGCACCTTCCATTCTCAATGAAGTTAATTGGATTTTGGTATCATCATCTTGAAGGTTCTGGATTCTCAAATACACCTCCAATTGCCTAATCCAATAATCAATATTTTATGCATTGACTTCACCATTAAACATTAGCAATTCAAACTTAACATCGAGTTTTAAAAAAGGACTTTTACCAATGTTCTTTGACTTGTGTGGCTGATTTACTGAAGATGAAGTAGAGGATGATGATGATGAGGGTGAGGATGGCGACTTTCCACTGGCTCCATTTCCTCCATTTCCCTTCTTTGACTTATCTTCATCATTTTAACCTCTTGATGATCCATGTACTTCCTTGTGAAGTTTGGATACTTCTCCTTATAATTTCTCATTCCTTTCTTGATAAATGATTCTAACCATCTCAGTCATGTCAAGAAATGCGTTCCTGAACACTCTTTCCTCCTCTTTGGGATCAAATTCTCCATGGATTTCTTCTTCCACTAGAGGCATGCTTAATGCTGCTTCTTCTTCCTTAGGAGGTGAACTAGGTGGTTGGTATCATAGCTAGAGTTTAATCTCTGGTGTTGTTTTGTGCAAATATTTGTTTAATCAAGCGTATAGGTATGATGCCAGTGTCACAACAAAATTGGGGATAACCACCGTCCGACCTTATGACAATTTTTCCAAGCTTGGAATAGTGGCCCGACCGGTGTACTGATGGGACCAAGCCTGAAGAA